>OU964967.1:9297363-9324863 GCA_918808275.2 Dolichovespula sylvestris
TCGTCTATGTAAGGTACTCTTTCCGTTACTTTCTCTCTCTTTCTTTTTCCTCTCTTTTCTTCTTTAGGTAACGGAATCTTTATACAGGACGTTCGGTCAATAAGAGATAAGTGAAATTCCGTGGTAGGAGGGAAACGGGAAAAGGATCGGTTTCGCTTGCCGATGGATCCTTCGAAACAACGACCGCTAATGCGGACGTGGTTGTGTTCTTGAAGAGGGTGAATCCTCTCACCGGAAGGGGAGAAAGACTGGATCTGGTGCACGCTTACGAAGCATAGCCAAAAAGTACACTTTATTACTCCTCTTCCCTTGTATCCTCGAGTCCGTTTCGAAAGATACGATTTTTCTTTTTCTCCTCGACTCCCATGAAGTTTTTAAACGCGAACACGTTCGGGGAATAAACTCGAATTCCGACACACACAAAAAAAAATCCTCGTTCTTTCCTCGATGTAAAAAGCCGATTGGTAGCTTCTACGAATGTCTCCCTTTTTCCTTGAGATATTCAAAATCGATACTTTTCTTTCAAGTTTCTTTCTTTTTTTTTTTTTTTTAAGTTATTTCGTTAAAAATAAGAAGATAGTCGGACTATGTTATAAATCTTTTGGGTCAAACCGTTCGAGAGTAGTCCAATGTTTCTATTGATTTTCCTTCTCTTCATTGACGTCTCCTAATCCGATTAATTCGCATTTCACGATGAAGCCTTATTATCTCTTAGGGAATACAATATGTATGAAACGAAAATGAAGGAAAGTGCTAAGAACAAATCGCTTTCTCCTTCTTCAATTCAATTAATATCCATTTAAGTGTATCGTTTTTCGTTGAACTAAATACACCACGATCCTTCGTGGACACATTCAGCTTAGATCAGATATATCTACGGATCGTTGACCTGGACCCTTCGCTTTATTATCTGTCAAGACCCTAAGGAAGATCACGGAGAAGTGGAAGACACTTAGATTTAGAGCATCGTCGATAAGGAAATCCTCGATAAAAAGAGGAGAGGAAAAATAAAGTGAAGATTCATTCGGAAATGTCGTGACCCTGCAGAATTACCGATTTAATCCGAAGTTATAGCAATTCCAAAGCCAGTTCCTCCTCTCTCTCTCTCTCTCTCTCTTTCTCTCTCTCTCTCTCTCTCTCTCTCTCCTTTTCTTTTTCACCATCCATAGCCATAAGGATCCTAATACGATCAGAGTGTTAAGGGCAAAAGGTGATAATCGTGGTATTAGCACCGATGTCTGCGTGCTATCATAGAAATTCGTGATACTCGTTAACGGGGAATATGAAAGGTACGGATGTTGGACGGATAGAAATTTTTATTATAAAAAAAAAAAAAAAAAAAAAAAAGAAGAGGAAGGAAAAATTCGTAATAGCGATTTTCGAATGAAATTTTCTACGATGAGATATGTTCTCTCTTCGTCTTGTCTCATTCGAAGTAACGAACAAATGAATTTCTGATCCACCACTTTCATCTTCGTCTGTTCGGATCGCCAAGTCCTCTCGGGAAACGAATCGGCTTCGCCGTAGGAACGAATTAATTTCTTGCGGAAATTTTGGAGCTCGCCGAGTGCACAACGAAAATTATTCACCGCTCGAACGAATGATAAACACGGCACGATGTGTTAAGAGAGAGAGAGAGAGAGAGAGTGAAAGAGAGAAAAAGAGAGAGCGAGATTGGAACGGGGAAACGCAATGGAGATAGAAAATATACGCGGCAGATGTTTCGAATGTTCCAATAAAACACCGAAGCCAGCAATTCGACCACATACATATCGCAACGAACCAGCCGAGATCTACTGCTAGCTGCGTCTGACATTAATGCGGCCTACAGTGGTCCATTAAAAAGATTCAGTAGAATTATGGGAAAGAGGGAAAGGAGGAAAAGTGGAGGAAAAGTTGAGGAAAGTGGAGGGCTATCGCGGTTCGAAGGTGGTGAGCTTGGAATCGATAAGAATCGGACTGGGTGAGTCGACGTGAATCGTGGCTGTGGTCAACCCCAAACAGAGTAAAATAGAGAAGGGGAGGTAAAAAGGAAGAGAAGTAAAAGAGGGTGGGATATAGTCGATTCTGGCCAAGGGCCCCACTATACTACCACCCTTCGAGATAACATCTTAACTGCTTATGCCGTTAACGTTCGAGAAAGCCACCACCTGTGCTCGAACCAGACCCTTCGAAAAGGGTTAGAATCGCGTCCTTGAACGGAAGCTATCCTTCCTACACTTTTGCTCGAAGTTTTGGGAAGGAACATTGAAGTAATGGAAAGAGGGTTGAACGCTGAGTCTATAAGTTCGTTCAAAAGAAGAAGTAAAAAGAAAAAAAAAAAAAAAAAGAAAACGAAAAGAGAAAAGAAACTTGCTCGTTCGTTTTATTACATTTGCGTACAATCGTGAGTTAAGAAATGTTATTAATCGTTATCGATCGACATCGAATGGAAGGATATTATATGGCGACACCGGTGACGTCGAGTAAAACTATAGAATATGACAGATACACATTATAGTATATGACGGGGGTGGGGAGGTGAGGTGGGGAGAGGGGAGAGGGTAAGGGGGGTGGGTTAAGAACGGGAAGGTCGAGAACGCATTCCGCACGCAAGTTGATGCCGAGTCGTCGTCGACTTTCGGCTGAAACTCCTGAAACTTTCATGAGGTTCGCACCGATCAAGGGCCCCCGGCGCTTTTTATTTCCACGGAACGCTTTGCATTTTTACGACGAACGACGGTATAAGATTATGTAGACCACGGTGTACCACGGGTACGCTCCCTACTCACTCTTCTCTAAGACCTTTGAGATGTTCGACGCGCGCACGCTATAACGAGAACTTCACCCCTGCCGCTCTTAAGATCCTCTCTCTCTCTCTCTCTCTCTCTCTCTCTCTCTCTTTCCTTTCGTCCGATATTCTTCTAAGAAAGTGGTACCCAGTGGACGTATAGTTACGGATAGGGCGTGCGGTTTCGGTTACGTTAGATGAATAAGCGATGTGATTCGTAGTTGTGAAGTTGCCAAGAAAGAAGAGCTAGCTTCTTTTTATCGATTTTCTTTTTCTTTCTTCTTTCTTTTCTTTTTCTTTTCTTTTTTTTTTTCTTCCTCTCTTTTTAATAAAAAGCTCAGCACGAGAGAAGAAAGGAATTCGAGGATGAATCATGGGCGCAACGCGGTATGCATCGCGCTCCTTTGAAAATCGTGATTACTTCTCGAGAAAATGATTTTCTTGTTCCTCCGAATTTTTTCTTTTTTTTTTTTCTTTTTTTTTTTTTGTTTTGCTCTTTATTGAAAACACCAGCATGGAAATATATTCTCTTTCATTGGGCTTAATTCGAATTCGAAGTCTTTTCGTAACGGCGAATAAAATAATTGTGTGTGTGTGTGTGTGTGTGTGTGTCTCGACCGACCCATTCCTTTCAACGAACCCTTTCAAAGCCAGTCCTGCAGACTTTTCCATTTCTTCTTCTTCTCCTCCTTATATAACTTTATTCTTCATCCAGGCGACGACGATGGCGGTTCCAACGACGACCTTGAGTGGCCCAATCTCATTTTTATTCTAGGAAATCCGTATTCGACGAGACCTGCGCCGTTCCTCTTGACGAACTCAAACGAAGTAAGAAAAAGCGATCTCAAAAAAAAAATAATAATAAAATAGATGAAGAAGAAGATGAAAGAAAGAAAAAGAGAGAGAGAGAGAGAGAGAGAGAGAGAGAGAAGTCCCGCTCTTCTTTCATCATTGACGAAGACGAAGAAAGACGTAAAGAACGAACGAGAGAACTTGGGATAAGTCGATCCGTCAGGTGCGACCCGGAAAAGAAAGCTTTCAATGGAAACGTCTCAGGCTAAGAACGTGGATTTCCGAGTTCCACGAAAATCGACGAACTTTCGCTCGGGGTTGGAAGGAGGAAGCGACCTCGGGACCGTTTTCCAAGCTCGAACTCTATCGTCAGAGGCTACGTCGAAACGATATCCATCCAGAGTCGTGGGCAAATACGCCGAAATCCGAAGATCCGTTCCTTCTCCTCTCCGAAAGGACGAAAGATCTCTCTCTCTCTCTCTCTTTCTCTCCATCTCTTTTCTTTTTTCTAGTACGCGGAATATTGGAGAGAAAGGACAACGAGGATTCGTTTTCGTTGAACATTCTTGTCACGTACAAGTTGATGATAACTTTTTCTTTTTCTTTTCTCTTCTTTTTCTTTTTTTTTTTTTTTCTTTTATTCGGTCGAATAAAATAGTTCAACGATTCTCGTTATACGATGTTTACCGTATTCGAACATCGGGAGACCGGAAATAATCTAATCCATTGAACGATCAAGGGTGATACCGGAGATATTACAAGCGTCTGGCAATAAAGTTCGTCGGGGTCGTTAAATTCCGAAATCACGGGCACAGCTGTTTCCGCTAGTGACCGTAGGAAAACAAACGAAGCACAAGAGCGAAGGAGCTGCTCAATAAAACATAAGAGGGCGATCGAATAAAACCATCGACGCATTGGGATACTGTCAGCGTAAGAGAGAGAGAGAGAGAGAGAGAGAGAGAGAGAGAGAGAGAGAATGAAAGAAAGGAATGAGGTGGAAATGGACTGTTGGAAGAAGATAGAAAAATATATGTATGTGTTCGTCTATTAAAGTGAGAGAAAAAAGGAAGATAAAGAGAGAGAGAGAGAGAGAGGGGGGGGGGTGAAGGATTCGACGTTCATCGATCCGGAAGCATCGGCTTACTCGTAGATCCGTTGGCTGCTCTCTTCACGGGTAAACGACTTTCTCCTCTCTTTCTCTACGAATCGCGCATACCATCGGTGCGGAATCGTAAAATTCTGAAAAATTTATCGCTCACTGCCTTCTGCCTTCCAACCGCGCGATATCGTCAATGGGATGAGTTCCAGCCGACGGAATTTTCCCAGAATGCGAGACGGTCGGTGCTACATATTTAAGCGGTCGATCATCTCGCCTGTACACTCCGTAAATTCTGGCAATACGAGAAAATGGAAGCGATGCTCGTGCGAGCCCTCCTCACCCACGGCTTTACTCGCACCAACGTCCAACAGCAACGTTCACCAACGTTCCTTTCTCTCCCTCTCTGAATGAATTTTTGAACGACCATCGAAAAGTCTCGCGAGTGCTCGCAAAAATAAAAATGGATTATGCCGCTTAAAAAGGGCCGCATCGCCAGTGCCGCCGCCACCACCACCGCCGCCGAACGTATTCGTTCTTCCAACGGAAATTCGCATTTAAATCGACCCCCTCCCCGCCGCCCCCGCCGCGCACCACCGTGTTCACCCGCGATTTTACATATCTCTCCTCTTATTCCTCGTTACCTTCCCAACTTTTTCTCCTTCCTTTTATTTTTATTATTTATCGTCTACTTGCTTTTCGTATAAATTCGATTTCGTCATTATGCGTCTCCTTTTTCTTTTTTCCTTTCTCTCTCTCTCTCTCTCTCTCTCTCTCTCTCTTTCTTTCGTCCCATCCCTCCTTTCATTCGTCCTCCTCGCGTTCCCTCTGTCGTTACGTAATTTCGCCGTAATTCGACGACTTCTATCGGAACGGAGAAATTTTACTGATCATAAAGTAACATATCCCTTTATACGACTAGCACGATTAATTGCACTCTCTGAACGATGATTATTATTATTAGACTTCAGGTGCTGCGCGTAACCTCCGATGGCTGTTTGTAAAAGCTGGGACGTGCTCGATCGCGCTGCTCGTTCCCGTTAAAGAATGAGAAATTTGCGACGAAACTGACGTTTCGTAGTTCGTGAAAATACATATTATTCATTCGAACGATAAAGAATCGACGTACGATAGCATAGATGAGAATTAGATCAAAGATGCCATGAGAGGCGTTAGGTTAACGCTCGGGATTCGTAATTTTGATGACAACGCGATAACGCTGACCGTGTACCACCGTCCGAAACAATTTATAAGTCCCCTATCTCCTCGACGGGTCGTTTTAAATTATGAAACACTTTATAACGAGAAGTAACAACGACCACGAGAGGGGTGGTGGCGGGAGGGTGGACGGGGGGGGGGGGGCTCGCAGAGAGTAAGAAGACTCTCGCCGATGCTGAAATTCTGTCGCGAAATCGACCCTCGTAATTTCTCCGCTCCCAGTCCCTATAGTCCCTATAGCGCCACCTGCTCGCGCACGCGAAATCCGATAGACGTGCAATTAATTGTCCGGAGATAATTAATACCGCAACGTGGCGACTGGGAAGTCGAAATTATTAAAAGTTCATCCGGGCGTTGATTTATACGCTCGTTACTCGTGAAATGCTCTACAAGTGGAGCCGCCAAAAGTACAATAGAAGGCTAAAATTCGTCATCGCTTCCTCCCGAATTTATAATAATTATTATCCAATTAACGCAAATGACGATCGTATGCTAATAGGAATTTGTATGTGTAAGCGATATATTCGTAAGAAATTTAATGTCGTGAATTCGTATGTTTATGCGATATCCGATGGCATACAGGACGGTGGGCATTATCGAAATACGATGAATTTTGTTAACAACGTTGTAGATTAATTTATACGGAGGTAATAACGCAAATGCCGAAGTCGTACTATACGGGGAGGTAACGCGTACCGCGATCATCACTACATTGGGCTCCGTGTATACCGTAAATTTTGCAACGTATTACGGTAAGCTCGTTCCGTGTAGGATACTGCGTTAATGGCAAGTGTGGGGTATAGCGGAGGTGGGGTGTGCGAAATGAGGTTCCTAGGAGATAGGGGTGTTCGCCGGGTTGGCTAAAGAGACTTGCAAGACCTTCTTGCGATATCGAGTCCCTCAGGAAAGAGCTTGTTCCTCTAATGGATCTATTAGTTCCGTCTACCGAGTGTCCAATCAGTGTCAATGAAGCTATTAATGCGAAAACCTAATAATTACTAACGATATTCTCGTAGCCAGTGTCTGGTACGGCGTTTCAACTATCTCACGAGGTTTCAATAGACGCAGAGACCATTCTCTATTCGTCCTACCCGACGAGATATCATCATCATCATCGTGCTAGGAGCACGTCGTAGAAATATTACAGCGTAAACGCATCCGGCGAGAGCCGTAACGAACCGCGAAGATTAAATTTCACCGGGTACGTGTACGTACGATACCAACAAAAACTGGCTCTCCCGCTCGGAGCAACGATGCCGTTCATCGATTTGTCCATTATCTACATTCCAATTAGCCATTTGCTCGCTCGTTGTATTCCAACCGGTGGAAACCACGCTCTCTGTATGAAGCCGAGGACGCGATAACTTTCCATATCGTCTCTTTTATCCGATGCAACGTTCTATCTCGTTGTGGTTTTCCACGGGTATGAACACGTCGATTTCTATTCTTTCTTCGTAACATTTTTTTATTTCGATATTTTACCAACAACATAAATAGATTCGTGTCTTACCGTATCGAAGACATCCCGATGGTCTTAATAATCCTTCCTCGTTGCACTGAGCTTCCGATGATTTCAATCCGCTTTCATCGTTGAATTCGCGAAATTCTCTCACGCATTTACATTATATTACAGTATTATGACATTTTGAGAACACGAGAATAACGATTACGGGATTTGATTATTTAGCACACGAACACGACGATTCTTATTCAACGACACGCACTTCCGAATTATATCGTTTGATTAAGATTCACGAGTAGATATATATTTTTTAAGATAGATCGTAGAACTTGTAACGCGAATTTCTAGCATTGACGCGTTTAATATTTATATTTATATATATATATATATTATATATATATATATAGCCTTCGTTTCTCTCATATATGTTTTAATTTACGATTGGACACATGGTTCGACTGGTCAATCGTTTTATAGACACGGACGAAATATCCAAAAGTAGGAAATTTCTATCGATCAGAAATATTTCAGCTCGATACTTTCTTCGAAAAAAAAAAAAAAAATGTTCTCTCAAATACGAACGTTCTGATGATCCATCGAGCGTCTATTAATTCGTATAAAATGCGATAACGTACACGTCACCAACGCGAAAACTGAGGAACCGACGGACGAGGGATGCAAAACATCCGCACGCTTACCGGCGACTGGAAGAGTGAACGAGCGTCGACTGCTCTTGAGTGCGCATGCGACACAAACAAACCGTAAAGAAAAACACGATGCACCCCCGAGTGGGGGGTGCGACACCCTGCTCGTACTTACTAACGAACTATTATGGCGTTCCAGGAAGTTGTGATTAATAAAAAGTGGATAATAATCCTAATGTTGTACGTTAAAATGGAAAAAAAAGAAAGAAAAAAAAATATATATATATCGAGCCGTACGAGGTATATAAAATGTGTACGAGATAATCGTTGATATAATCTAAAGATATATTATATACGTAATTATTTTCGTTTAAATTACGATTATAGTTGATATTACTGCTTTAACGTCTCTAATATTCATCGTACGTGAGTAATGCTTAACAGCTGAGATACTTAAGCTCGCGCAACATGATATAGCGGGCTCTTACGCCACGAATCAGTGGTATTACAACGGGTAATATCATCTCAACGCGCATTACGAGCGCTGATATCTTCATAAGGTGACGATAACGTTCTACGAAATGGCGCATCTAATAATGCCACTTTAATAAATCTTACGTACTCGAGTCCGTTACGTTTTGAATATATAACTATGATTTGACAATTGTACGAACAGGACGTTGACTACTTTAGATCGTCCGAAAAGATGAACGATGAAATCTACCGACTCCGCGTTGGAGAAATCTAAAAAGATCAAAGCCTTCGGAAATTACGTTCTACGGACGATGACACGTCTACTCTCCGCTCGAGTTCTCACAGGTAGACAGTAAAGTCCTCTTTCAAGATATACTTCCGTATTTCTATTCCTCTGCTATGTCTTCGACGAGTATCCTAGACTTTTATTTCCAAGAAATTTCATTGTCGTTTTACTACATTCCCCCTCCTCACTCTCCCTCCCTCCCTCTCTCTCTCTCTCTCTCTCTCTCTCTCTCTCTCTCTATCTTTTATCTTTTCGTATCAGTCTATTCCCTTCTCTTCGTGAAAGTAATTTCCACATTGGTGTTTCGTGAGAGAAAGAGAAAAGTGAATTTAAAAGAATAATAGAAAATTTGCAGACACACACACACACACACGCGCGTATATCGTATATCTCGAAATAACGAAAAAGTATATTTCGTAAGGCAATCACGTGGCGAAGAAAAAAATGTTTCCACTGTCATCGTCGGTATAACGTTAAACGGAATTCTAACTGAGGAGGAATCCTACCGCCTGGTCAAACCGTCAAGATGAGCTTTATCGTGCCAGGCTAACTGTAATACGAGCATAGCGTGATAGATGAATCATTAGCCACGATTACTTCGTTCTTTCACCGAGCCAACGGTGAAGCAGAACACGCGAGCAAGCTTTTCTACTCGCGTACATCGGTGTTTCCTAACCGCTTCGTGCGCGATCGATATTTAACATTTTCTTACAACTTCAAGTGCTATCACCCTTTTCTGTTATATCTAATACATTACTTACAGGGCGAATCATTGAACGTGATCACACAATTTCTCTTTCGAATTAAATTCCTTCGGTTAACTCGCTCCCGAGCGATAACAAAGTGGAAATTCAACTCTCTCTCTCTCTCTCTCTCTCTCTCTCTCTCTCTCTCTCTCTCTCTCTCTCTCTCTCTCTCTTGGAAACTATGAAGATCCGATCATTCTATATGGTTTAGCCAAACGTTAGTAAACGCGTGCTGACGTATATACTCGTATGTTCACGCACCCACGTGCGTTAAGAGAATCGATTGTGTATATGTTATTAAAGTCATTAGCGAGCCAAGTTAAGGGGAGTTATATGGTTACAGCGTACTACGCTCCCTGTCTTCATTGAATTACAACTTAGACACATCCCAACGCAGGCGGTGTACGACACCTAGGAAGCCTCGGTTTACGATGCTCGGATTAGCATGCAAATTTGCTGCATTGAATTTCATAGTTTCGACAGCTGTAACAACCGAATGGATTCGTTGTGACGTGACGCGGTCTGCGATGTCGTATGCTCATCCCTCATCCCTCAACCCTCAATCCTCAACTCACCCCATCCACCATCACCACCGCCTTCGAGTTCGACTCCTACCTTCTCTCGATTCTCCACAGTCGTCTACTCCTGATAAGCGAATTGTTTAGTCGACTTAACCTCCTCTAACTCCTTCCGTCGATTCAACCCTTAACTCGTCGCGTCGAGGATTAATTCAATCGGGCGGTTCGATACCAAGTTGTTTCATGATTTCCGATAGAACCAAAGATTAGGATTGCCGTCGTCGTTAGTTTGCGAAGATGAATCGAATCTAATTCCAAAGGGCGATTAAAATATTTCCTATTATGAGATTGTACGAATATATTATGTAATATCATATTTAATAAAAGCGAACGTACGTAGAATTTCTATATCATTGTTCTTTTTCTTATTTTCTTTTTTTTTTCTGTCGTTGTCGTTGTCGTTGTCGTTGTTGTTCCATATCAATTACCGCGAGTGCTATTGCGAGGGTAATACGTGTATGTCATTTGGCATTGAAGATAAAAATATATAAAGAATAGCGACACCGTTAGAGACCATTGTGGCGAAGATAACGCTTGTTTCGAAACGATTAGAACGCGTGTTACGGGCATGCGAGGAGAACATGCACGTTGTCGGTTGAGCCAACCGTAAGATATCTGCTACTCGTCGACTGAAAAGCACGCGGTAATATCACTTTTCGCTCTAGGTCGCGTAACGTCAGCTATACAAAAACGTCGAGCGTAGTTGCGAGCACATGGCAAAGGTGTGCGTGCGTGCGTGTGCGTGCGTGTGTGTGTGTGTGTGTGTTTTTCGCACCGTGCACCCTTTCTACCTCACCCCATTCCCAGTCCCCATCCCCTTCGCTCGTATCTTTTCACCGGACTATTCAAAACGCGCGCGTAAACCTGCACGAGCACGAAAGAGAAAGAGATTCTGGCATCTACGAAAGATCACGAACGACCTAGATTCCCGGTATTCCTATCGGTAGCTTTTATCATGCGAGATAATTAGTTTTCCCACGCGTTGCAACGAACGCCATCGCGCGCGATAAGAGAAATTGCGGGTTACGAAGGATTCACTTTCGACGGAAATTAAATAATGTATTATTTAAATGATATACTTGATCGGGAACGAAAGAAAAAAGAAAATGAAAAGATCTGCAAAAGAAAGGAAGTGAGAAAGAAAGAAGGAAGGAAGGAAAAAAATAAAGAAGAACCCACGTTTTATTGATATTTTCGAAGGATTACGATGGAACGGAATACGAAATTCCTAGGGATCATCCTCATGGTACGGCTCGCAAGAAGATTAATCTTCCAAGGGAAGGAGTTCGATTGGAAGAAGAAAATCGATTTCCCCTTCGAAAATACGCTGGATCTCACTTGGCCTCTTATCGAAGACGAGAGAACGTGTAAGCAGCTTGCTTTAACGTGTTTCCTCGCTGGTAAACGGGTTAAAGCTCACGGTATGACGCGACTTTCGCGTCGAGGTGAAAGCTCCTTACGTTCTCCTGGCACGACTACAACGCGTGTAGTATGCCTTTAGCATGCAAGCACTGCAAGACCGGAGAGAAGCCACGAGCTGCTCGTATATTTTGCAAGCGCCAGCGGCCTTCGTGACGTTACGTTTACCCGTTTGTAGGCGTCAGAATAGGGGATGGATCGCAGTTGGTAATTTCTCTCTCTCTCTCTCTCTTTCTCTCTCTCTCTCTCATATCGCGAAACGAAAATAGCTTGTCTTGTCTTTCTACTTCGTTCGATCCACACGAGAACTTTCTTTCTTTTATCGAAGTGCGCGATCTCTTTCTCTGTTCGTTCAACCTTCTGTCTTTTTCCATCATCCTCTCTCTAAACCTTTCTAAACCATTCTGTTTCTCTCTCTCTCTCTATCTATCTATCTATCTATCTATCTATCTCTCTATCTTTTTCTTCGGATAATTTTACCCATCCGTGATTCTATCAATTTTCTCGTCTATCTTGAATATCCTACATTTTTTATAGACGCAACTTTAAGCACTTTAATTCTACGTATATTTGTCTTCCTTACTTATCTCCACGATTTTATTTACATAAAAAAAAATAAAAAAAAAATAAAAAAAAAATAAATAAATAAAAGAAAATAGAGAGAATAATCGATTGGCTGGGAAATTGGAAAAGAGTAGGAGGTCGTTGTTCTTAATTATTGTTCCCCTCTAAACCACGCCTTAAGTGGTACAATTTGAAAAAACGTACCACCTTATAAAGTATCTTTCTCGGTGTTGATTTCGCATGCAAGACGCGACGTCGCCATCGTACCTTCGGTATCGCAACGCAATCTATCGTCTCTGACCTACTTTCCCTTCTTCTTCTTTTTCTTCTTCTTCCTCTACTACTTGTCTCTCATCCTCCTCTCACTTTCCTTCTACCCTCTTTCTCGATAGTTCCGTTCCTCTTCTCGCAACATCATCCACCACGTTCTAGAATTTTTCCTTTTTTATTCTCTTCGCCGTTCTTATCCATGTGAGATGCCGGTAGAATTATAACGAATCAAATACTTACGGAGTATATTGACCCTTAAGGATCATATCTAAAGAGTTGTAACTTCGAATCAGGAAGTTTGATAAACGTCAATTTCGCGAGAATTCACGAAGATAAAAAAGATAAAAAAAAAAAAAAATACAAAGTTAAAACGATAAATATGATATTGTAATTCTCGACGACGATTGTCAATATTTATCATTACGGTTTGACATTTGTCAGAATTGTCAAAATGACATTGGAACGAGAATGAATACTCTCTTGAAAAATGATCGCCGACATAAAGGATACTTAAATGAAGAAACGATATACTCTCTCTCTCTCTCTCTCTCTCTCTCTCTCTCTCTCTCTCTCTCTCTCTCTCTCTCTTATTTTCTATCTTTCACTTTTCAACGTCTGGCATCTCTTTCTCTGAAAGTCAAAGTAGGAGGGATCGCCTTCCGCGCAAGCACGTCCGCAATTTCCGCACGCCGGATTTCTACTGATTTCGTAGAAGATCCGATTTGAAGTTCACCCTCTTCGTCGTCGCGTTCAGCAAGCCGTCACCAGCTCGATAGAAAGCGATATTCTTTTCTCTCCCTCTCCCTCTCTCTCTCTCTCTCTCTCTCTCTCTCTCTCTCTCTTCCTCTTTTTCTCCTTCGAGAATTATATGGCAAAAAGAGAGGGAGGAAAAAAAAACGTAGCCGACGAGGAGGATCAAAGTTACGTCTGTTAAGTTTTCAGATGGAGTCAATTAAAAGTTCGCCAAGAAGTTCGAGATCCTTTATCGCGGATGCATGAAAATCTTCCTTCGTCTCTCGTAAAAAGAGAAAGAGAGGCAGGTCTTCCAAGAGAATTTCTCACTTTTTTAGATATATATATATATATATATTCAGTTCCCTCGAAATTTGCCTCTATAAATACAGGCTTCGAACGTAGGAGGGGGAGAGAGAAAAAAAATCAAAATCGTGTAGGTTCGCATCGAGTCATATATTATCGTCGTTGCCTGGAGTGCCAAGTGCTCGGAGCACTTAGCCTTTAAATAATAATTAAAAAATTGTCGACTTTAATGAGTCGACTCTCTACGCACGTTATAACGTCTTGATATAAATTGGTGAGAGGCCAAAGAAGGCCTCTGGTTGGGGTAACGAGATCGGTATACTTGATACGTATTCGGTAAAGTGGCAGGTCACCATCGAGTTCGTTGTGCGTAGAACATACTTTAGGACGGTCACATAAATTCGTACACGCACGAACGAAAAACACGTACGCGCACACGTACACTCTACTATATCTATCTATATATATATATATATATATGTATATATATATACATATACATACATATATATTCAATCTCACTCACCTGGCGACGATATTCGTTTAGTGTACGTACACGTCGTTCAGTCGACTTTAGAGAGTTCAAGTGGCGAGCATGCAGAATGAGTTGGTATATGTGCGCGTGTGTGTGTCTGAGAGAGAGAGAGAGAGAGAAGACGAGTGCACGTTGCGTTGTTTCTGGCTTAGAGCGTGTACACACGTCGCTCGCAGTGGCCACGTTTGCCACAACACTTGCCGTTCAGCACGCGCACGTCTCGAGTTGTCTGATTGCGAGCGACTTAATGAAGACTGGCGGGACCCGTTCCAATTTGCATGTATGCATACCGCTCATTTCGACGAGTGAGAAGTACATGGAAAGAGAGGGTGGGCCTCAAGCCGGCTTGAAGGGTGGTGGGAGATGATCGTGGTGCGAATAAGGAAATTATTAAATTTGTCAACTATCTCCTTCCGATTTTCGACAACTTTCTCTTCTCTCTTCTCTCTCTCTCTTTCACATCTATCGTTGCACGTCCCACAGGGGACGAGATATTTGTCGGATAACCCGACTGCAAAGAGACGTACATACGTGTGTAACGGCAAAGTGTAACCACTGAGGGAAAACTTGTACGTTGAAATCGGACGAAATGGATGGTTCATAGGGAGAAAGAAAAAGACAGAGAGAGAGAGAGAGAGAGAGAGAGAGAGAGGGTAGAGCGAGCTATGGAAGAAGGACGATCCCCGGATCAGGAAATGAGGTGACGAGCAATTTAAAACTTCTTCCACCCTGATGCCATCCAAGCTCAACTACTCTGCGAGCGCGTGGTTGAACGCTCCTTCGAACTTAAGTTCCCCTCTCTCCGTCACTATTTATTTTTCTTTTCTCTCGTTTTAACGTGGCGCGACGTTACAAGCGTCGGCTCGAGTCGTCATTAAAATTTAGTTTCTCACGCACGTCTCTTAACGTCCACGAACGACGCGAGATGCGATTCTTAATTGCATCATGATTGTCCCGAGTGATGTGGCGCTCCGAGGCCCGACGTTAATTACAAAATTTCTCGGACGAACGATCGTTTAATCGAACGTTAAACGAACGAAACGCGCCAGTCGAGTCTCGTCGCCCTTCTCGTTTCACGGGAATGCTTATAAAACGTTAACTACCTTTACCTCATTCGTATGCGAGTTTATCGTCATTTTTATTAGATAATTTGCATCGTCCTAGGAGAAGTCTTTGATCGTTTTCGAACGTCGTTTTACGATCCAAAAAAAAAAAAAAAAAAAAGAAAAAAGAAGGAAAAATTCACTTTGTCGTTCGTCGAAATAAATTTTAACGGGATAACGGTAAAATTCCAGTTTCATTGCCGTGGGAATAAAAATGTTTCGTTCGCCGGTCCGACCGAGTAATGGTTGAAAACCACGTCCGCGCGTTGGTCTATGCGCTCGTTGTCGTAGTGATTTTAAAAAATTTCACGGCTTCTTAAACCCACTCTACTTACTGTCGAATGAAATCTCATTGGATTTGTATGCGTAACCGGGTCTCCTGTCGTCGCCGAAAAGGCTGATTGCCGTATTCTGCTTTACCGTCAGATTGCAGGGATCAAAAAGGGAGTGGAAAGGTGAATGAGAGAGTGCGAGAGAGAGAGAGAGAGAGAGAGAGAGAGAGAGAGAGGGAGAGAGAAAGAGGGAGACAGATAGAACGGGAACGAACCACCGAGCGTGTACCAGAGGAAGGTGAACGGTTTATGTTTTCCTACCGTCCGTTTGGAGGGTGGCTTGCAAACAAACCGCATTCTGTTATTTGATTCCGCCCACCCAAAACGCCATTCCGTGGCCCTTTACGAAGCTCCTCGCGTTGAATGCAACGACGGTGAGTAACGAGAAGCTCCACCGATTGGCCCCAATCTCCAGGCAAAACTACGCCTCGTAACCGCGTTTCACCGATGATTTGCGGAAAGCCGAACGAATTGCTGTTGTTCGCTAAAAGAAGCAATACCCGATATCGTGCGCGGTGCCAAGCTTGTGTTCCGTACGCGAAACAGGGAAACCGAACGCGTTATTCGCGGATAAAGGACTTTTCGACTATCGCCCGATTCGAGCGGGATTCTACTACGGGCAAAATGCGTTTTCGTTTTGTTTATTTTTTATTCTTTTTTTTTGTTTTTTTTTTTGTTTTATTCGACTAGTTTTAGCAACGTTGGCTTTTTCCCACTATTGGTTTTCTCGGTTTATGCTCGGCCTAGTTTTATTTTTTTTATTATCTTTTCTCTTTTCCTTTTTTCAGTCTTCCCCGCGTTAGAAAAACAGAGACGAATGTATGAAATTTTTATTGAACTGTTTCGGTCGACTTTTATCAATATTAATAACTCGCTATTATCGAGCGATTATAAGAAAGAACAAAATAGAGAATGGGAGAAAATATATACATTCGTAGACAGTTCAAAGACTATCAGGGAAGGGACACGGTATTAAAATTCATTTCGACTCACTCTGCTTCTTGGAAGGCCATTTTCTTTCAAACGAACCACCACCACCCATAGAGATATAAACATGCGTTAATAGGAAAAAAGTGTGACGGGAATGAAAGAGATAGAGAAAGAGAGAGAGAGAGAGAGAGAGAGAGAGAGAGAGAGAGAGAGAGAGAGAGAGAGAGAGAGAGAGAGAAGGTAGGAGAAAGACTTGGACAAACGCAATATCGTCTCTGTAATATAATATTTCATTTCTGTCGAGCACAGCTTACTTACAGACACGGAAACTAGTCTGCAGAGAGATAGATAGATAGATAGATAGACAGATATACATACATATATATATATATATATATATATATATATATAAAGAGAGAGGGGGGGGGGGGGGGGGAGAAAAGAAAAAAAGATAGAGAGAAAGAATGAGAGGGAATAAAATAAAAATTTCCATCCATAGGGAGTGTACGCGTACGTATACATACCTACAAGTGACGGAGAAAGGAGTTCTTTTCTTTTATAAAAGAAACGCGAAAGTGACGAGAGTGGAAATAAAGTGGAAGGTTGAGAATAACAGGGCCGTGTCGAGTTCGAGGGTGTCCGCTAAAGTGCGCGATATACCGCGAGTCATTTCCATTTGTCGACGTCTGTAAATATTTGGCGTAATAAACCCCAGCGTTATTTCTACATCCCCGAATCCTAATTACGCCGAGTACAATATCGCGCAAATGCGTCATCTCGAAACATGCTCGAAACGACGGCACATTGCCATTCTCTCTCTCTCTCTCTCTCTCTCTCTCTCTTTCTCTCTCATGCTGATACTGTTCTATGTAACAAACGATAATTGCTTTTACTACTGAATATAAACAATTTCCGTATCGCACGTTGCGCTCATCGGTCTACGGTAATATGCGATCGGTATCGTCGTTATAATTAACGAAATCTGCATGTATGACTCCGACCGGGCGTCACTTAAGGCCGGCTTAATTGATTCGATTGTCCGATTTGTTTGGCTGGAACGTTGATATCGATTGTCCTTCGTCTCTCTATCTCTCTCTCTCTCTCTCTCTCTCTCTCTCTCTCTCGCTCTCTGTCTCTCTCTTTCGTGTTAATCCCTCAACTTTGTTATTTTCAACTACCTACAGATTATATACGTGATAATACAGAGAATCTCTCGATCGTTTGTTTGAGCAAAATCAATGGATGTTCCGATAAAGAAATCCAAGCTTTGTCGTTTTTGATAGGAAAAAAAAAAAAAAAAAAAGAAAAAGAATGAATGAAAACGAAAACATTTCGATAAAAGCGGACATTACAAAATAGTATAATGAATGAAACGAAAGATCAACGAATGAGACGACTTTGCGATGGTCCGTTGGAAGTCGGCCACGTTCTCATATATCTTTCCCGGTATGCGAGTTTCGCCCAAGGCTAATAAGGTATTATTAATGACGTCACACCACAGTCATCTAACTGCTTCCTAACTTTCTAAACTATTCTCGCTTCCACGACTAACCGTAACTCGCACGAAACTCCTTTTCCCTTCTCGGTAATCCCACTACCACGACCGGCCGATTCTCCGGGCGACATTACTCGCCCCTTTATCTCTCGGCGGTCGCTTTTACATCGTGCACGTTATCAAAGCAGATTGTTGCAAGAAGCACAAGCTTCTCGTTCGTTGTCTTATGTTAATGGAATCGTTGTTTGTCGTTTTTACAACCTAACGAGCTCCGCTCTTATGCATTTCGTATTAATTGAATCTTTTTCTTTCGTCCTGAAGCGCCCATTTCGAGAGAGAGAGAGAGAGAGAGAGAGAGAGAGAGAGAGAGAGAGAGAGAAAGAGAGAGAGAGAACATCGTCGTATCTTTTTTATTTATTTATTTATTTTTTAGACGACACAATTATATCGCCCGGAAAGTTACTCGTTCAACCGCCATAATATCGTGATTAAACTCATCGTTACGAGCGAGTCCTGTTGACATAAGATTTTGAAATATTAATACGCGCTAGAAAGCGGGTGAAGATAATGAAAGATAGAAAGAAAAAGAAAAAAAAAGAACAAAGATGGAGAATTGACACGAAGCAGAGAAGAGTCGTATACGTCCGTACCAATACGTACTATATTCCCATGTTACTTATCCGTCTTCGTCGTAATAATCATCGTTGTGCAAACTCTACGCACCGTAGGATTCCTCTCTTACTCCTCGCAAAGATACATAGAAATTATAGCGTAACAAACATGAGAAGCGGTTTTGAGATATTAAGAAAATTCCATTTCCGTGGAACGCGCACCTTAAGCGTGGATTTAATTAAGATCTATCCCAAGGGAAGGTACACTTTGGGCATCTCTTTAGTGGATAAGTAAGAAAGAGAGACAGAGAGAGAGAGAGAGAGAGAGAGAGAGAGGGAGGGAGAGAGAAGCTTCCTAAGTCGAGACCGAACGTTATTCAGTCCTTAGTTCTTGCATGCGCGTATATCAGCACGCAGTCGAAAGTGCTGAAGGGTACGAAACTTTGAGATTCTCAAGCGTACTCTTCGCTTTGACGCTGCCACGCGAGCGTATTAAGGCGTACATTTACAGGAGAAGCTTTAAGCAACTCGATAACAGGATGCACTTGACAGGTGAGAAACTTTCATTTCTGTCTCTTATTCTCTTACTTACGCTTGCCCTGCTCACACACACACACACACTTTCTTTCTTTCTCTCTCTCTCTCTCTTTCATCTTTTCACCCTTCACATCAAAATACTTACTTCCAAACTAAGAGCCCGTACAAAGGATATTAAAAAAAAAAAATCTTCGAGCGATTATTTCCATATATCGTTTTGGCCGATTAATTAAACAGACGCAGGTGCTTTTGTCATGGAATAAAAAATTCCAACGCCTTATATCTCTATCCGTTCGTTGTAAATCAGCCATCTGCATTTAATTTATATGATAATTAAATTACCAGCTTGGTAGATACTGAGAAAGGGAGGAATCGACAGGAGGAGGACCGCTCCCTCGATATCTCGTGGTCGACGGTACCGTCCTAGTACCATAACTACTCCCATCGACTGCCAGGTAGTTTACAACGACGAACTAGTAGCCCTTGCCAGTTGACAGGTTCTACATCGTAGCAACCTCCTTCTTGTCCTCCACGAATGTCCCCGAGGTCATAAAATATATTGCACCGATGCAGGAGCATTGATTAAGGGACGCTAACAAGGCGATAAACTTTGGAAGCATCGTAGATAATTCGAATTTAAATTCGGCATAGTTTAGTACGTTTCTTTATATGCGATTATAGTGCACTTTAATAAGATTACGAACTATATATATATATATATATATATATATATATATATATAAATGTGTGTGTGTGTGTGTGTAGAAGCAACAGTTTATTCTCTCCAGCATCGTAGATACGGCAGAAAACAATTTCAATCTAAATGCTAAGAAAGTAAAAGGATCGAAAGGGTAAGCAAAACGTGCAAAAACAGAGAGGGTCGCTAACCAATTAAACCAGAAACAATCGAAACGAAAGACGTTCACGCGTCTCAGGAAGCAAACATTTCGAAAGAGCGTGTGTGTATATAGAGTGTCCCTCTATAATACCGAAATGGACTTCCAGTGGAAGCCCAACTACGGATTCTCTTCTATAAAATACGAGTATATAGGTATGTATATCTTTCTCCTCTCTCTCTCTCTCTCTCTCTCTCTCCCTCTTTCGTACGCACGAATCGCTATGTGGAATTCAAACGGCGCATTTGCGCAATGGGACGTGCAAGCAGTGCATCGTGTATGTGCGCGCGTCTATGTGTCTCTATGCTCTCTCTCTCTCTCTCTCTCTCTCTCTCCAACATCTCTCACTCTCTCTACACCCTCGTATATACATACCAGACGAGCTCGAGCAGAAGGCAGAACGATAAAGTCGGGGAGGCTCGGTGCACTCGGCCGGTGCTATGCGTTCCATTTATGGAATTGCATGAAAAATTCCGCACGCATATCCCACGATGTTTCGTTTCCTTTACTTCTACAGTCTTGTTATCGTCGCTCGGTCGTCTCTAAAGCGATTGCTCGCAAGCGTTTTTTCTTATATATATATATATATATATATTTATATCGTGAGCGAAGACCGACCGTATATCCTAAACCTAGTTCTATACTTTATCGTACGTATACATACATATATGCATGTACATACGTAACGTATGTATTCTTCCATAGAGTCGAAACGGTATATAATAATGAGATAAAACAATTCTTGTAATACATTGAACGTAATTCTTATTCCCCTGGTCCTTTATTTCGAATTAATTCACTTTATAATACGAAAGGAAAGAAAAGCTTCTCGTTATTTTTCTTGTTCGGAAAAAGACGAGACACCTTGTACCTGATCTTCACCATCCCTCTCTTTCTCCTTGGGGGTTCTTAAAACAATATAGCTTTACCTTCTATACGATCTCCGAGATATTACGCGAGTATACATCGACCTTAGCCGTGCCATAAAATTAAAACTTTTATAAGCATCCTCGCGTACTTTACATCGGGCGTTAGGGTATCACCCAACGCCAAGTTATAGTAGCGAATATAAGCGTTGAAACATTTCACAGCGTGCCCTCGCACTGTAATTAAGATTTAGGAGCGGATACTCTTAGCCAAGGTCTCTGGAAAAAGAGAGAGAGAGAGAGAGAGAGAGAGAGAGAGAGAGAGAGAGAGAGGACGAACGAAAAGAAGAGGTCGTTCAATGATTGGTCGAGGAAGAAGTATCCGGGATATTACGAAGTTGCCGTTTCAGGTAGGTTCCTAACGGCTTATTACAAGAACGAATGGCTCGTTATTAAGGAGATAGTAGTAGGAGTCCGCGTGAAACAGGCACACCCCTCTTTAATTTTTACCCTCACCGTTAGACCGCACAAAAGTGAAATATATCGGCGTTGCGTTGAAAGCACCGACGCGTTAAGGTCCTGCGAAAACTGTGGTTTTAATAGACGAGAGAGAAAAGGGAAAGGGAGTGAGATAGAGAGAAAGAAATAACCCTAACGAAGACACGACCTCGTCTTCATCCTTTTCTACGGTATCACGGGTAGATGGCATTAAAAATTCCCGAAGAACACTTTTTTATTCTCGCTAGCTGGCGTCCTAACTCGTAAATCAGCACGCGAATGAATATTTATGGCTGTTATTAATGGGGTTACGCTGTCGAGGATTACGCGTTTAGGATACGCACCGATGAGAGCAAGCGAGAGAGCAACTGAGTGTGTGAGTGAGTGAGACAGAGAGAGAGAGAGAGAGAGAGAGAGAGAGAGAGAGAGAGAGAGAGAGAGTTAGGAGATGCTAGAGAGACAGGAGTTCGGACAATGAGGGTGGCATAATGCAGGCAATGCCGTTGTACCCTTCGAATACCAAAACGCAAAGCAGACTATGCGATCGTCCTCGTTCTCGTCGACGTCAGCGTCGTCATGGGCCCATGCCCATTAAAGGGACAGAGAGACGACGCGTGCCGCACAGGTCAGCTCCTATCAAGCTTGGATTTTCCCTCCTCGGAGTACTCCCACGGCTCTTCTAGTCCCTCTCGTGTATTATCAGCCTGTTTCCGTTGCCCATAGTCCGTGTTTGCAGACTCGAAATGGAGCATACGGTTGATTTAAGCGTGATTTAATTACGAGTTATTGTGATTTTTGAACGGCCATTTTCACCCTCTACAAAACGGGGGAATAAGAGTTAATGTTATCTTGTTTCGATAGTATTAATTAATTATTCAAATTAATGGAAATTAGTTTTCCCAGTGAATGCCAGAGGTAAGCTGAGAAACTACTACCATGGTACTGAATTCATTATCTTAAACTATCAGCTTAATTGTTTCATCGGATAAAGAGATTTTCAAGCAAATATTTAAAGAGAACGAGTTATTATTCGGTGAAAATATTTATAGCGTATCTGTCGTCGTCGTCGTCGTCGTCGTTCGTTATCTCTTTCAATCAAATCGACAAGAATATTCGTTTCTCGTTGTCGCGATAAATATTGGGGCCATCTCGATCAATTTTTTACAGTTAATCCAATGCTCACGCTCGCATTCGTCCATTTACGTATACCCGGCTATAACGTTACCCAGCATTCATCCTTTTACGTGTGAGGCATATAGGGTGAATTTGGGACAGTGCTTGCGGATTAGGCTATCGACGAAGTCCTCTCCTATCCAAAGCAATAGCGTGAAATCAAAATGACGCTTTTGATCGTACCGTTATACGAAACACGCTAACGTTTCTGCCAGTATCGCGAAATGTAACCGCATTGCATTGTTCGCGCCATATCTATCAAGCCAGAACAAAACGTCCCACTTGCGAATTGTCCTGCATGAAATAAAAGCAGCACGCGATTGTTCGTTCGATTCGCAATATGTTTGATCGGGCCCGGCCCTATTTGTCCGTCCATCAAGTTACTACTTTATTATTGCTTTTAATACCTCCTTCATCGATTAAAAAAAAAAAAAAAAAAAAATAATCGAAATTGATTGCGAATAAAATTGATATAATATATTAGTAGAGTCGTTTGTACGTACAGATTGTATCTGATTGATAATACTGCATTTCTATTATTTTTCAACTAAATGAAGAGCACGGGGAGAAAATAGAATAAATTGAGAGGATCGATATTACGCGTACACCGATAACCGTTTGAAAAGATTATCGACCATATATTCTCCGTGGAAATGTTTTCTTTTTACCTATTTTTTTGTTCGTTCTTTTATTTATTTATTTTTCTTTTTTTTTTTCAGGAATACCAAAATAGCTGATTCGTCGTATATAAAAGGTCGGGAGCGAAAAAAGCGAAAAAATTTTTGATGAAATATTTGTAGTGCGAAGAACTCGGTATGTTACGAAATGAAAGAACGAAAGAAGAAGAAAAAAGTGTGAATGCAGGTAGGGTGTAACGAAGTGTAATGATAGATTGAACCACTATCGGATCGACCATTCAGATAGGTTTACGAGCTTGGTATAACTTCTGATCGTGCATATACTGACATGATTTATCACACTCCGGCAAAGCGATTCATTTACGTTTCGCGGGACGAAATAAAAGCAAACCGGGTATGCTTTTGTTTGAGTACGTTTCAGATAGAGACAGTAGTTTCGCTCATCGTATGACTCTTGTATTCCGAATGCTCGACTTAATTTATCATTCTATCCGATAAAATCGTAGCTTCGCGAGTTCGTATAACTTCCTTTTCTCGGCGTATAAACACGCTTTTTTCCCTTCCCCCGCGGATTTGAAACGCGATATGTAAAAATCCAACCCGACGTTGCTCAATCAATTTTGCTCTTGGTTTATTCATGAAAGTAATATGCGCGGATCTATATATCATTGTTTAATTAGATCGATTTTCCCGTCTTCTTCGATCGAAGGATACGCGCATTTTATCAAGCACTTTTAACACTTTTTGCCCGACGTAGCTTCGATCGGTATGGTTACGTTTTAACGGTAATTAGCGAACTACCGCGTTTAATCGATTAAAGCTATTTACGGTGCAAACAGAACAAAGCTCTTTGTGGTAGACCGAGAGTTGATTTTAGACATTCTTTTGGTCAGATCTAGCCGTTTGAAATTTACCACTGTCGACCGAATATCTCTGTTATACCCTGCAAGTTAACAAGCCCTTTCTCTTGATGATGGATTAATTACGTTGGTTGTTATTCTCACAAGGCATTGTTAATTTTGTAAAATGCACGAAGACAGAAGGAAAATTTTATACGGGCGGAGAGGATTTTTAATTTTTTAATCTCCGCTTTAATCTTTGATAAATCATTCGAAAAATCTTTCTAACGTCGTACAAAGGCTATGGAACAAAAGGTATTTTTTAATTAAAATTCAACGGAAGCGTAGGAATCGAGTAAGGATTAAAGACGTTCGGCGATGGAGCAAGTTGGAAGGAAGTACGTAAACTCGAAAATATCCAGAACGGCGTATAACGGAAATTTAAAACCACTTGGCGGGGCCGAAGGTACCGTCGTATATTTTAAATTTTATCGCAAACTCTCGTGTATATGGCGGAGCCATCGAGGTAGACACGTCGAAAAATTGTTCCGGACTTGACAGCGACTCGATGTCAAGCCAAACGGTGAAAAATTTACCGAAATATCCGTTTTTCCCGGCGTACTACCAAGCGTTGCGGAAGAAGCGTGAGGGGGAGGGGGGCGGCAGCGGGTGGAGGAGGAGTGGGAGGGGGGACGATAAAAAATAGTCGAAAAATGGTGAGCTCGTAGATTTTTATAAATCCGAAGGAACTTCTCGAAAATTTCCTCGTAATACACGGCGTCGTTGGGTCGATAATAAATTTCAAACGTATCTTTTCGCACCCTTCAAACATCGTACTCATTCACGCAAAATTGCATCTTTCTTTTCCGTTTGTTTCGTTTCTTTTTTCTCCCCCCCCTCCCCCCTTTTTTTCTTCCTCTTCCACCTCTTCTCCTCGTAAACGTCATACAGTTTAATTTAGTTGTTCTTTATTCGACATTTTCCCGTGTAATTTTATTCGAAAGTATCGAGGCATAGGTAGCGTAACAAAAGATAGATAATCCGTGACAGCCTTCGTTAACTCACCTACGCCGTAATGGGACACTATGTAAAGAGAGCCTGAGCACGGTTACTCGATAATCCGAAGGAACATCATCCGATATCGTGCACCTTGCTACAAAGCATACTTCCATCGTTGCATCTACATAATATCTTTACTCACTTCCATCGATATACTTCGAGATCGAATTTCCACTACATCGATAGGATGAGGAGACCTTTCAGCCGAGTAAAGCATCAACTTAAATTTATGTGCTCCGTAGGAGCACAATAATTTCAAACTATCCCGTTCGTTATTCACTTCACGGAATTCTTTTTAGAAAAATTAATAATTTCAGCCCCGTCGATGGCTCTCTCTCTCTCTCTCTCTCTCTCTCTCTCTCTGTCTTCGGACTCGCACGAGAAGGAAGTGCCAATTTATCGCCTCGAAAGCGTCGATATTCCTTTCTTCCAAGATTTTCCTTTGAAACAGGAATAAGGAGACGGCCTGGTCGGGAGGGGAGTTAGGGAGGTTGATAGTCTCGAGTAAGAAAAGGGGAAGGGAAGAAGGAAGAGAAGGGGTTGGGTTCTTTAACCGACACAAGAATCCAGCAGATGATCCAGCCACGTTGCAGGATCCAATTTCTTTCAGCCAGATTTCTACGTCACCGGCAAACGCTCATTTCCGGACCGAAGTCTTCTCATCTTCTTCTTCTTCTTCTTCTTCTTCTACTTCTTCTTTTTCCTCCTTCTATATCTATCTAACTATCTATCTATCTTCCCCTCTATCTCTCCCCTCCATCCACTCATGCCTATATCTATCTTTGACACTATCGTATGTATTTTTAAAGGTACGCGGCATCCGTTATTAATTATAAAACGTCGCGGTCATTGCACTATCTTCGAGTCGAAACAATGCAGCAGAGAAGTCTCCATTATACCGAACGGTGAATATTTAATAAAGACGTCTGATCTTAAGAAGATTATGGACCACGTAGCCAGCAGCCACGGCTGCTTCTCATTAATATTGAACGTGGACGAAAGTGCACGATTTGCTCTGAACACGTTTATCATTTTCTCTTTCTGTTTCGATGTTGTTATTTTTTGTAGAATTCATTGCACTTGTTCGATCGTTATAATTAACCTAAGTTGATACTCGGACGAACGATTCGTCGGACATATCTATCGATCGCGGGTATCCAGTGCTTTTCACTCTTTTCATCTATCTTACGTTTAATTGAAAAATAATCAACTTCATTCGTACGAGTTGACATATACGTATGGTTTAATTATAGTAATCCCTTCCTCTCCTTCTCGAGAAATTAGTCTCGGTGGTGCGAACAAAGAAGGTAGTCAAGATTCAGATATCCTGCCGTATGTAAATTAGCTGCGTGCCTCTTACATTTTACATAAGCCATTAATAAATCATTTGAATTTTGAGAAGGGCCAAGGTTTTTTCGTACCGCGTATTATTAATTAATGCTCTCGGAAAAACGAGAGATCTTTTATGAGGACCTTTCTTAAAATATTTCACGAGCACTTTCCCGAGAATTTCAATGACCATTTTATATACATACATACATACATACATACATACATACATACATACATACATATATACGCACATACGCACGTACATAAATATTTCAAATTGTCCTTATATAAATTCAATATTATTTCTATACGTAATATCTACGAAGAAAAAAAAAAGATAACTTGAGAGTCACTTCGTATTATTTATTTCCGCGTTACGTGTACCGGAGGATGATACGAGTACGAGTCGACCTACAAAGGAGCAAGATAAAAACATGAAAAGAAAACAGAGTTTCGTTATTCGAGAGGAAGCATAACAACACACAACAGGTCGTCGCGTTCTCTCGGTTAGTCTCTGACGACACTCGTTTGTCGCCGGTTGAACGAGCTGAAGAACGAACGTCGCAACGATCTGGAAGCCAAGGATCTCAAAGCTCGAGCCTGGTCTCAATCTATCTGGTATAATATGGTATGTATACATACATACATACATACATACATGCATACATACATATATACATACATATATATATATATATATATATATATATATATATACTTATCGGTGTATCTATATATCTATATATCCCTTCAATACGTTGAAGTCTTGTCTGAGAAGATTGCCATAGGTGACGAAAAGAAAGAGTCGTCGGAAGTTGTGAGAGTTAGGTGGTGCATGATGCACTTGCTGAGGGCGTGAATAAGTATGTCTCAAGTGGCTCGAGTGGATATGCCATCGGTTCAACGCCGGCAGCACCATGGGCGAAAATTAATTTTACGTGAATGTACCGACCTTTTGCACGTATGATCCTATACATGTGTGTGTGTGTGTGTGTGTGTGTGTGTGTGCACGAGCATATGATCTTTCTTAATGAGCTGCAACGAGACACCGTTCACGAAAAAGACGATAAGACACGAGAAAATGCCGACATCGATATAATAATTAGAATACATACAACTGTGAGTACACACATATATCTAAAGATTATAAACAGTCCACATATTCTCGATTCTTTTTTCGTGGGATCGTATTTCGTATCGTAAATATAATCAATAAAATGTAAACGATGACATCGTGTTTTCTATAATAAGAACTGAAGATCACCGAATGAAACGTTAACGATTACTCGGAAAAGGTCG
>OU964967.1:9329863-9474863 GCA_918808275.2 Dolichovespula sylvestris
TTTCGTCAAGCTGGTCTCTCTCTCTCTCTCTCTCTTCTTAGAGAAATGTTGATACAGTTCCTTTCAACCCCTTCCAACTAACGAACGTTTTTCTCTCGCTCCCGTAGTAAAATAAAAGAGGCGTAATGCCTCGCTATTTGCATATTAAATTTGCTCCTTCATCCGTACAGCAGCTCCGTTCAAATTCTTCATCGTTCGCCTCAAGTACAAACTATGAGAGCCACGTCCACGCGGAACTCGCCACCGGGGCCTAGACACTCTCCGTTGTAAAAGTGAAAAGTAGAAAATGAAAGAAATGGAACAGAATAGAGAGAGAGAGAGAGAGAGAGAGAGAGAGAGAGAAATGCTTTTCTCGACTGTGTTGAGGTTTCACGGTACGTGTGACTCTCTCGGTGTTGCTTTACTTTTCAGAAAGAAATGTTTTAAATAAAAGCTGCGACGGTGGTTCGAGTTACGGCTAGACAGACGTTTGTTTTTCCAGCTCTCTCCTTCTCTCTCTCTCTCTCTCTCTTTTCTATTTTTACTTATCGCGAGTTCGTGGAATTATTTCTTACAGGTTTCGCAAGATGAAAGTCCAATAAAATAGAAATAAAAGTAAGTATTATTTATTACTGTCATTTTACGTTTTACCCTATTCATTCGGACGAATAAGAATGTTCTCACGCTTGGAGGAAGACTTTTTCATGGTTATTCTCGATATTATTTCTATTAGTATTTCGAAGGAGAGAGAGAGAGAGAGAGAGAGAGAGAGAGAGAAAATAAACGAAAGATTCTTCATACACCGTTATCGTTTACTCGAGTGTTCGGTTAAATAAATAATCGTCGATCCGTCGTCGCTTTAAATATTCCCATATATTGTTCGCCAGTTTATCACCCTTCTCGTAGCTTTCCCTTTCGCTTCGATACGAAGAATCGAAGAATTTATTCTTCTCGTTCGGGTTCGTAGACTGCGCGCGAGTATAACGTTTCATGCATTTTGTTCGAGTTCGTTCGATAGTAGTCGAGGCAGAGTTTGGTCGGACGAAGTGTGTTCGATAAGCGCAAGTGGCTTCGAGTGGACAATCGGACGTCATAAACAGAAAAGACAACGGTTAAACGTATAACACGTTTAGTAGCAAATGGCGTTGGCGAGTAAGGCAAAGAAAAGGTAAAGAAAAGTAGAGTAGGAAAAAAGAAAGGAAGGAAGCGAATGAACGAGGAGAAAACTTTGCTTTATCTTGTCGTCTAACGTCGTTGAATCGTCGAAGGTTGCGTGCCGTCGCGTTATATGAGAAGATCACGCGGTAAATTTACACTCGTTCCAACCTTCCTTCGATCCTTCCATCCTTCCATCCAACCTTCGCGCCCTTCGCGCCCTTTCTTTCCGTCTCCCGTTCTTCCCGTTCGTCCTTGCTTTCTCTGCTCCTTGTCGAAAGCCTTTTACCTCCTCAATGCTAGCGAGAAAACTAAAGAAGATAGGGTGACGGCGTATTACTAGTTGAGACTTCGTCGCGTAAAGAGAGAGAGAGAGAGAGAGAGATAGAGATAGAGAGAAAGAGAGAGAGAGAGAGTGAGTGAGTCTCCATGGTGACCCCGGGAAGAGCCATCCTTGGCGCCATAATGAAATCCTGGAAATCCCACGGACATTTCGTAAGAGAGAGAGAGAGAGAGAGAGAAGAACGATAGTAAGTACGAGGATAGCCACTATGTGCGTCCGCTCGTTTCCAGCTTGGATTTCCCAGCAGGGTGAAAGTACTCCTGAAACACGAGCGACATTGGTACATCGCTTTGGAATCCGAACGAAAGGTTTTATCGTCTTAGAGAGTCTAGAATTATGATTGTACTGGGAGAAAGAAGAAGAAGAAGAAGAAGAAGAAAGAAAAGGTACGCCTTCGTTCTTCTTTGTTCCATGATATCTACAAGAAACGTATCCCTATTTTTGATCGAGCCAAAACTCTATTCTACCCGTTAGCTTAGGTTTTTACGGATTGAAATAACTAAAGCCTCCCCTCCGCGCATCCCCCGACTACACTGGTCGCAATCCAAAAGCCGGTAAGAAGCAAGGCATCGAGCATAAATCTTCGGTCAGGCGTGTGCAACGACCGGCCCTCGTAATCCTGTCGTATGATCCTGGCAATACCTTGTCCTTAGCCAACGACAAGAAAGAAAACTTACCCTGGTAGGTACGTACGTCTTACGATCTCTCCTGCCGTGCTTTGAAATATTATTGCGGGTATTAAATTTTCATGGATTTTATTCTCGCCACGTTCGTCGATACGATCAAAAATTAAACGTAATACTGTTCGTCGTTTGTGACCTCTTAGATATTCCTCATGGATATTACCATGTTTCGTTTCCGTCCGTAATGATATTACTCGATCGAAATTATTCGACTAGGTTCGTTTGTGTTCGGTTGGATTTTAACGCCAATTAGCGGCGCATCCTTTTGTAGGGAAAAATGTTAAAGAGAAAATGTCACGCAAACCGAACGGAAAGCGAACAAATGAAATAGCCCCCGGGCGTTTGGTAAATTTCACTCGCGGCATAGAATGGCAAATATATTGATGTTTGTTCGTACAATTCGAAATCAGCGTAGCAAAAAGGCCCCCCGCTTGTCCGATTTCGAATGAAACGGGAATCTCGTGGAAAATTAAATTTTATTTTACGTCAAAAGAAAAAAAAAAATAAAATAAAAAAATAATAACGAATTGAGATTGCTTGTGGATTTCTATTGGAAAATTGCCAGAACGTATCGGTGAACGGGGTTGTATTTAGGATAGCGTGTAAGCGTTACGGAATCCTTTTAGCTGTTGTCGTTGGTTGTACGTATCGATCAAGAACTTGAGAAATAATAATCGGCCGGATATCGTTGCTAGTATCTACGTATGTCTTTTAAGTAATCCGAACGAAATCGGTGCGTATATAATGAAATTTTCACAAATCGGACGTACCGAAGGTGAAAGAATATAGATCAATATCGGAATAGAAAATAAACGTCATTTGTATTTTGAGACTTTCCTATCGTCGAGACTCGCGACTCCCAGTTTTAATTTGAAACTTCGATGGAGTCCAGACTACGGGTATCAGCGGATTTGTGGACTTTCCATTTTCAATTCGAATCGATAATCTAACAAATCTCATCGTGTTCCAGCCGATGGCAGGGGAAAAAAGAAAAAAGTAAAAAGAAAAAAGAAAAAAGCAAAAAAAAAAAAAAGAGAGAGAGGAGGAGAAGAAGAAGAAGAAGAGAGCTCGTTATCCCAACGAAAATTAATCATCTACGTCGCTATACGTGTCCCGCTTGCAGTATCGTATCTTCGAGTAGATTGCACGCGATAGTATATCGGTCCTGTAACACGTTCAATTCCTCGTCTCGTATCATTGAAATCATTAGCCCGTCAAACAACAGCGACAACCCGTTTGCATTTATTCCCAGACTGGCGTCATGTTCGGGATCGCGAAATCCAATTCGAAGGTCAGAGCCAAGCTAGACCTATACCAATGGAAGAGTACACTTTCCACTTTCAATTCGTGCGTGGAGATCGATGCTCTAACAAGTCGCCGACGGCGGGTTGGAGTGGACTGTCCTCTCGATAAAATCTGACCAGTCTCGACAGGATCCTCCTACCACTTTCCTCTCTCTCTCTCTCTCTCTTACTCTCTATCTATCTATCTATCTATCTATCTATCTATCTATCTATCTTCTCGATTTTCCACTGGATTCGATACATCGATCACGTGCACGCCTAATAGCAGCACGTGTTGGTGATTACGCTCGAGGGACTGTGGCTAGATCGGGTCTAGGTAATTGCCCGAACACTGCACCCCCACCAACGATGCACGAGCCACCCCCTTTTCCCTGAAGCTGGTCCACCGACGGCATAAACCAACCCTTCGCATATCCCGAATCTCCGCGTGCTGGAGCGTCGATGTTACAGAGCCGGTACCTACACGATTGATTGGTTAACATGCCTGGTTCACCTCCAGTCTGGCCTTGATTATCTATCTCTCCACCCTGTCTGCAGCTTACCCACCTCGTCCTTCCCCTATCTCCTCCTCTTCCTCTTCTACCTTTCCCCCCTTCCTCCCTCTCCCTCTCCCTCTCCCTCTCATTCTCTACCATTTTGTCTTTTTATTCTCTTCTTTTTCCTCTCGTTCGGTCCGACGTCGTATCATTCAAATTACGGGGTCAACCTCCTCTTATTCTCGTCGTTTTTCTTCTTCTCGGAATATTCTTGCTGGCGTAGAGAAGAGAAGAGAAGAGAAGAGTAGAGAGGAGGAAAGGAAAGGAAAGGAAAGGAAAGGAAAGAAGGGGTGAGGTGAGGAAAGGAAAGGGGGATGAGAGAGAGGGTGGAAGAGAAAATCGCGCATTTTACGTGCAGCCACGTAATTGAGCCACCCTTTCTACTCACCCTCCTCGGCCTTGGCGCCTGGTGAGCCTCGTCGACCAGATAGAGATCCTCCTCCTCTCTCTCTCTCTCTCTCTCTCTCTCTCTCTCTCTCTCTCTCTCGTAAGTCCGCTCTCCGCGTTTCAATATTAATTTACGAAATCTCTTCGCTCCCATTATGAAGACCGTCCTTTTTAATGCGGGACGCTTCGCCTCGCTCGTCCGGCGAACTTCAAAGGAAGGCGCACGTCCGAGGGGACAATGGCTGCAATTTGTTTCCGCGTCGACGGTAGCTATCCTATAACTTGTTCCTTCTATCTTCTTCCTTTCCTTCCTCTTTATCTTTCTTTCTTTCTTTCTTTCTTTCTTTCCTTTCCTTCGTTCTTTCATTCGTTCCTCCTTCGTTTTCTTCTTCCTTTTTCTTCGAAACGAGTCGCCATTTAATCTTGCAGAAGACGCTCGAGCACATGGATTTTTTTCCCTTCTTTATCGGTAGTCGACGATCAACGTGAAATAATCTTCAAATTATTTCCCCTCCTCCTCCTCCTCCTCCTCCTCCTCCACCCACCACCTCCCCTCTTTCTTTCTCTCACCCACGTCCTTCCCATTCATCTTTCTCCTTTCCCTATTCTTTGCGCCTCCACTTTCTCGTTTTCCCGCGTATAGTCCTATTTCCTCGTCGTAAAAAGTGGGAAATGAAAAAAATAATGCTGGATAAACGCTCCTCAAAAGGTATTTGACGACGACGACGGACGGACGGACGGACGGACGGAGCGTCCGTTAAATATTTCACGATATTTTCAAAGCCCTTCCCCCGCCTCCCACCCACCCCCGCCCCCTTTCCCCAGTAGCCACCACAGAATTTTAAAATAGCACCGGTTTATTTCCCTGGAGATTGGCGATTTTCTCTTTTCCTCCTTCTCCAACCACTTCTTCTTCTTCTTCTTCTTCTTCTTCTTCTTCTCCTCCTCCTCTTTATCCTCATCCCCATCCTCTTCATCCTCCTGTTCGTTTTCCTTCTCTTCGCCGTCGACCAACGGAGTTAGCCAAGGCTTATCTTGCCTTCCGCTTGAAAGCCCGAAGATCATACGCTTTGATCGTACGGTTCGATACAATTCACTTTGAAGCTATGCGATGCGTGCTTTCATCGATCACCGCGTCGTAGTACTCCCTTCTTGCGGGCGATACCTGCTAGACAAAATACGATTAACGAAGATTAATCACTTGGCGTGTACGCGAAATATCAACGTCGATGTCTACGTACGTACGTACGTACGTACGTACATGCATAAATCGTAAAATGAATCTTAGCGGGTATAATGTGGAAGAAAAAAAAAAGACAACGACAACAACAAAAAGAAAGAAAGAAAGATAGAAAAAGGAAGTCTCACGCGTGAATTATTTATTACGAAAAAAAAAAAAAAAATAAGAAGAAGAAGAAGACGACGAAATGCGTGCGGCATATATTTATATTCGCATGAAGTATATATACTTTTCATGGGATCTATATTTTATTTTCGCATATAAATATATATCTCAGCGTATATATTTTGTCTCGCGTGAGAATAGACGGAAGAGAAGAAGAGAGAGAGAGAGACAAGTGTTCGGAAAATAAAGGAAGAAAAAAAAATCGAAAGGGTGAAAAACGGGAAGTGGCACACGGTACAGCATCCTCGATTCGCCGAAAGAGGTGCAACTTTTCGTCAACCTCCTCCTATCTCCCTCTCTCTCCCTCTCCCTCTCTCTCCCTTGTTTGCTCTTTCTTTACGGGGATGCCCTCGCACGCGAGGTGAGTCGTTTCTTTCTTTTTCCCTTCTACCTCTTCTTCTTCTTCTTCCTCTTTTTTGTTTTTTTTTTTTTCTTTTATGGCAAAAGGACAGTATTTTTTCAGAGAACTGAATACGCCAGCCAAGCCAACGACGACGCAGTGTAGGTGTAGGTGTCTATTAAAGCACAAGAGTGACATAATACTCGCCACTTAAAAAAGGGTTGTCGTGTGACCAGACAGGCGGTGGGGTGTCTGGTGTCTCAAGAGCTCCACTCTAGGGGGTGCATCATCCACATCCCTTCGAGTCTTTTTACCCTCGCATATTCTGCCAAGACAAATGCGCGAGACTGAGCGTACTTGTGAGCGTGCGAGCAAGCGAGCGAAACGTTGCCACTCTGTAAGAGGAAGACGAGTACGACGAGTACGACGAGTACGGTGACGAGCTTGATATCGACTGGATATCGCGTTAAATATCGAGTTACAAGACTCCATTAACTAACGTGAGCTTAAGATATACATCGAACAATGAATTATTATAATAATTTTATACTCGGTCGTATGTGATATTTTATTGTACCGTACGTAATGAACGAAGATGGTTTCGCTCGTTCGTTATATATTCATAAATCATAACGATTCGAACGATGGAAGCTCGTAGAGAGAATTGCGGTAAAAGGAAAGATAGGTAGTTCACCTGGTAGTAAAATTTCAAGTGTATGGGGAAACGTATCGGATGTTCGTCACAACACGGCCAGGACCTTTTCTATACTCACCTCCCGGACGAAAAGGCACCGCTTGCAAAAAGCTATACCTTATCGGGTGTGTGTGTATATATATATATATATATATATATATATATATATATATATATATATATATTTGAGACGTTTCATTCCAAGGATGAAAAGCATCCGTGGATTACCTTTACAAAATACGCCGGGATTCTACATATTCGTTGAGGAAGCCTGATCCTCATCCAGGGACATGGAATACAATTTTATGCTTCGTTCTTTTGAAAAAAAAAAATAAAGAAAAAAAAAAGAAAAGGGAGGGTAAAAAGGACAGGATCTTTTTCTATACCTACGGCGGACGTGGAGAGAAGGAGGGAGAAAGAGATAAAGATGTATAAAGATCGTGCTCGTCCTCTCGTAACGCATGACCCTCCGTCGAAGAAACCCAACCCTCCCTCTGTGTTAGGCCAAAGGGTGCGAATATACTACCCTGCTAAATTCACAAATATATAAGAAAGAGAGATAGAGAGAGAGAGAGAGAGAAGTAACCGAAATATAAAGGGATACGAGATGAACTCGAAATGTCAGGGAATTTAGAAATTTATTTTCTATTTATCATACTATATACATATTTCATCGTTTTACATTATTATTATTATAGAATTTTTGTATGGTATAACCGATCAATATATCTTATCAATTATGCATTGTTTTATAAATATCAATGGAAGAAGGATGAACAATTTTTTCGGATAGTCCGACTCTTTGTCTTAACGATACAAACGACATTAATTACTGTAATGAGTCACGATGCGACATATTTTTTAAAGACCTTTCTCTCTCTCTCTCTCTCTCTTCGATGGACGGTTTTTAATTAAAGAGACGAGGCGAGAGTGCCATTAGTGCATTCGACGAGAGCCACAGCGATAAACGGCTCGTCGAGAGCGTTTAAGTTCTTTTTAATGATTTATTTCCCTTTCTAATTTGCGACAACGCGCCAGGACTATGGCATTCGGGACTTGCATAGGCGAGCTTTAAATTGCTCACTAAAAAAAGAGAGAAAGAGAGAGAGAGAGAGAGAGAGAGAGAGAGAGAGAGAGAGAGAGAGAGATAGGAAACTCCAAACGAGTCAATGAAAAAAAGACGGTGGAACGACGAGCGTGAGATTCTTCAATCTGCTTTTTTCCCGTCTTTTTTTATTACCCTAACCATAATTCCGGCCTAATGATTTGACAACGATGGATAACCTAAATTCTAAATCCTAAATTCCAATTCAAGAAAAAAAAAAAGAAAAAAAAAAGAATCCCTCCTACGAAGCATCTCAACCGAAAGGCTCTTCCGAATAAATTGGATCTTCGTTTAAAATGTGAGATAATTGCTGCATATGCATTAAGAGACTCGAGATAAAAGTAATAATAATCAAAGATGTGCGATCTTCCCGATAACATCAATCATCTCTACAGAGTAAATCGGAACACGTGCTATCCATCGAGCAGAGAAAACAATTCCATTTTGCAACGATCCAAGAGGTCTCGGGGAAAGGATAAAAAAAAACGATTTAACGAATCGTTGACCGTTTTAATAAATAAAGATCTTAAGAAAAATAATTTGGATGGATCGTCGGATGCTGGATTCAAGCTCGGTATAATATCATTGGAGGATATAATATTTCGAGACGAGATCGATATTAGAAACAGGTACGATCTTAAGAGAATAATAGATGAACCGACGTCGGGCGTTAACGTTGAACGAAAATTGAACAGATCACCGAGGCCGAAGAAAAATCGATCGAAACGTAAATGGAATAAAGGGCTATATAGAAATGAAATTCCTGGAATAATTAAAAGGGACGGAAGCGAAACGATCGAAAGGAATAACGAGAACTTCGATAATCATTGTCCGGGATATTATTCGTCAATCGGCGTCAGAGGAATAGAATCTACCGGCAAAATTAAACTCTCGAGGGATTATTGTCCACACTATCGTTCCACACCTTTCTGTTCGAACATTCCCGATACTAATTCACAAGTTTATAAGAATCCGAAAGCATATTTGAACGATCGCGAGGTATCATACAAAACGAATATGACTTCCTGCGAGAATTGCAAGAATTTTAGTTACTCCTCGATTACCGAGAAATACCCGGAGGCTTCCGATTGGACGAATTACGGTAGTGACGATCCCACGCCGAACCTGGCGGCTTGTTGTTGTTGGAAAAAGAGCGGGATCTGTTCTCGGGAGTGTACGCCGTCGAAGGCTAGTCTATTTGTAGAGACCGGTGAGAGCACGGCCGAATTTTCTACAATCTGGTCCTCGAACTTGAATCTACCGAATGTCTGTCCCTGTTCGAACGAATCGTCTATAATCAGAGAACGTTCGACGATGAACGGAGGAGATGTTCAACGGGATGGTGATCCATTCGAGAAGGAGGAGCGTGCAATGACCGACAAGTGCGGAACAACCCGTTGTAAAGGCAGAGAACCCGAGCTCGAACCTTGCTGCAGTCGTTTCGCTCCAAAGGAAAAACGTTCTTCCGTTGAGAACGCGACTTGGAGTCAACTCGAAATGGTAGAATCGAAAGCACGACGGCCGGATTACGATCGGAGAGAGAATATTCGATGGAGAGACGTCGGTACGAGTTCTAACGTTCATTCGGATACTAACGGAGCACGGTGAGAGTCGTATATACCTTTTTTATATGCTTTCCTTTTCAAATGAATTATAAAGAAATCTCGAGGGAATGCCAGACATAAAATTCTCGTAGATTTTAACCGAATTTAATGCGTATTTCATACGTTTTATATCGTATTATATATTAATAATAATAAAGCAAAATCCTGACGGAAGGGGAGGAGGCGGAGGCGCAGGGGGTGGGGGTGGGGGTGGGGGTGGGGGTGGGGGTGGGGGTGAAGGGTGTAAAAAAGATAGACATAATATCACAGTAAATTTAAATGATATTTTATATCGTTTCCTCGTTTCCCTTCCAATATAATCCAATGAATTAAGCGACGCAACCCTGTTTAAGTTATTTCAAATATTTTCTTCTTCGGGAGTAATTCGATTGTATACAAAATCACTTAATAAAATGGTTTATACATATGTACAAACCCTTAGGGAATTAATTGGACGTTAGACGTTTTGATCTTTTATATAATACGATAATCTCGGCCCAAATCGTATCTGTAATATAATGGAAATTTTAGGGTTTATTAACTCGAAATTTTCTCTTATATATATATATATATATGAATAATTGACGCTAATTTTTCATATTGTGTTCGTTGGTAAAGGTGTTGCGAATCAAAAATGAGAAATAGATCGGAAGAAGAGAAGAATTCAAAGAGCTGCCAGCGTTCGTTGTTCGAGGATTTCGAGATTGGAAAAGTTTGGTCTCATATACAGGATAGTTGTAAGAATTTTGTACAATCGGCGATAACGAACATCAGCCAGGCGATAAAGGATATGTCCAAATCGAAAGATACGCCTGAGGACAAGGGAAACGAAATTTCGGATTGCTTATTGAGAAACTCGAAAGTATTCTTTGATAAAGAATGTCCAGAATCGTGCGAGGAGGGCGGCGAATAGAGAAAATATGTTAAAAATGAATAAGAAGATAGAGGAGAGCTTTGATATATTGTACTTTTTCTTCTTTTTTGTTTTCCTTTTTATTCTAAAATATTACAAGATATAAATGGAGGATGTGAGTGAGCGAGGGGGAAATAAAAGAAGAAAATAGTTTCCATAACTTGACGATCCAGCTTACGTGGTTCAAAAGCAACGTTACTTCTTTGAAGCAAATGTAGCATTGCGAAGGAAAATAAAACACGGTAGAAGAAACTCTAGAAAAAGAAATCTAACATATATATATATATATATATATATATATATATATATATATATATATATATATATATATCGAAATATTGAAGGAAAATCTTATTGCATATTTTACATCCGATGTAACAATAAAGGCCACGGCGAAGATGCACCCATAAATTCAACATTTTCGAACTGGAATAGACGTGTTCCACGAAAGAAAATTTTTGTGTCTGACATCGTCGTATAAAATCTCATTGATCTTTTCTCCGATCTTTCAAACAAAAGAGTGTACTGTATCTTTACCACGGGTCATATTATATATCGATAAAATTTGAAAGCAGCGAAGTAAGGTACATAATATCGAAATATCGATTATTTCGAGATAACAATAAGAATGAACAAGCTCCATTGAAATTTCCAAAGCGTCACGTTAATAATTTTTCTTTTTTCGGCCAACAAAATTAAATTTCAAACATGTAGTTTCGGTAGATTTAAATTGAAAATAATTTTTCAGGTAAACTCTTGAATCGACGATCATGACAGTTCCTCCGGCAAAGGCAGAACCTCTAAGAGAGTACGTGTTCTATTACATTTAATTTAACACGTTCAGTTGGCGTTCCACGTAAGCTCACGTTTTATTTCGATTTTTCTTCTTCCCCTCCTTCTATTAGAAAGTTCAAACGAGCAAGGGAGAAAAGAATAGAAGAGATGTTGAAAAGATATCAGTAAGTCGAGCTCCTCTCGTTATTTCGTAATTATTATCCTTATGTGGCTTTATATTTCACCTGCGGTTTTTGCTCATTAACGGTTAGCGGCGCGTTAAAATATTACGTGTTAAATAGTTTTCTTGCCCCTGCCTTTTCGGACGTGCAGGTATTTCTTATAAGAAAAGAAGAAAAAAAAAAAACGAGAAAAAGGAACTTCAATTAACTTCATTATCGTTACGTTCAACAAACTCAAATAGAGTATGCCGGTACGAAAGAAAAAAAAAAAAAAGAAAGAAAAAATAATAATCTAATGCAACGTAGAGTAAACGTTAGAAAATAAATGAGTTAAGAAATAAAGAATTTACTTGTCGGTTTCTTTCCGTTAAAATATCCCTTTTGCAACTCGATTTTTCTTTTCTCTTATAAACTGAAAGGAGAAAGAGATGTCACCGGCAGGTATATAGAATCATATATAGATAGATTTTACCAACAATAAGTTATCGTTGAGAATTTCTATTCTTTTCAATCGATGTGCTCCATTGTCCGCAGTAAAATCGGACCTACGAAAGAAACTCTCGGAGCGACGTCGGTTGCAACAAAAGTAAGGGACGTTATATAAAGCCACACTTTATAACGATTGTTAGGTCCATCCTGATCATTATTCTAGGATTGGCCATGTTACGGCAAGGAGAGATGTCGCCGTTATGACGGAAGCCAAGTAGGATATTGTGATTCTTACGCTGGAATAATGTTTCCACTTTATTTTTATATGGAGTATGCGTTATAGCTCTTTTATTTAATCTTTCAGCGAACTATCGCCTTCCATGATATTGTTCATACATGGTAAAATTTGTTGTAGTACGATAAAGATAAAAAAAAAAATAATGTATACATACATATACGTGTTTGTATATATATATATATATATATATATATATATATATATATATATATATATATATATACATATGCATGAATCGTTCGTTGTATAGTTAAGGACGAATGTGTGCAAGCTTCGATGCCAATTAAAAGATATCGCGGTAAGTGTACGAATTGTTGCGGAGGACTTCCAGGTTGTGGTCCAGGACTTGGACTGGGATGCAAAGGGAAATGTTCCTGCCTACCGGGTAAGCGAATTTTATCGAGAACGTGTTAACCTGCGAGAAGCGGGGGAGGGGGGAGGGGGGGTAGAGGAGGGGAAAAGTAAAATTTGTCATTATTTTACAGGAATTCAAATAAATGAGAAGGGGTGTTACGACGACAAGGAATTATATTTAAGTGAGCGATCTGATTTAAAGTTCGAAATTATTCGTGATCATAGAGATTTATTATTATTTGACAATGCGATATTAATATCATAAATGACAGGTCTCTCAGAGAAAATATTAGTTCCACGCTTTGACGTAACTCGCTGCGGAAGCCGTTTACGCGGTGGCGGTGTTGGTAGTAAAGACTCGAGGAAGACCGTAATACCAAGAATTCGTTGTCGAAGGAAGAAGAACCCGGTACTCCAGGTGGAAAGTTCACTTCTAAGACCGAGAAGGGAAGATTCTCCTTGTCGTGGGTTTCATGGAAGCCTAAGTAGCCTTCGTGGTCAGCCAGCTAGGACGGAGGAAGCACAGGAAAGTTGTTGGGAAAGCTGTCTCCGTGGCAAGAATTGCGTTGGACGCGCGAGCGTTTCTGCAGAGTGCGTTCCCTCGTCGTACAACTCCAGCAGCGACGTTCCTGATGTCCCCGAACGTCGTTGGAACTTTCGACGTAAGCAAAACGTAATGGCTGCTGGGAGTACGAGCTGCTCGGAGAAGTTTCGACGAGTAACAACGGCGGCCACTCCGTTGGTTCCATCGGCCATTATTTCGTCGTGCGTCCGAGAAAACGTCGTGGACATTGTCGGAAATAAATGTCGTCGGTACCACTCGATATGGGAAACTTTTGGTGGTCTTACATTCAAATCTAACTCTCGAAGAAAATATACGAAAAGCGACGTTACGAGGATAACTAGGTATATTTGATATAATCGATTTATCGCGCAGGGTTATTATGACTACTTCGATCGTAATTTTCATATATTCGGTGTTATCTTCGTCATTTTAATACCCTCGGACATTTTGACGTGTACATCACTCAAATAAGTTTTTAATTTCGCCCGAATTATTCGATTTCGCGACGAAGAAAGGAGAAACAAATTCGTTCTGGAATACGTATTTATACGTATACATATATATATATATATATATATATATATATATATATATATATATATATATATGTATGTATAATTTCATTTGCTCTGATTTTCTCGACTGACACGCAGAAATGAAAATAACGACGAATTCGTTTGCCCCTTCGTTCGAGTCGATCGTTAATAGGAAATGGAAAGAAAAGTCAATTTCCATGGTAAAATTATAATCAAGGCGTTAACGATTGCTATTTGAATCAACGTTATTAACATTTGCAGAAAGAATCGTCCGAATCGACGACGTTCGTTAAATGTTTCTGCCATTGGGAAAACCATTTTAAGGGCTTACTGTCGAACGAAAAATCTTTCGCGTCTCCTCACGGATAGTACGAAACGCGGAGGACGTATTAAAAGCTACGAAAAGAAGAATTTTTCAATGGAAATGATACTGCTACGTAATGATTCGTCGTCGTCATCGAGTCGGGCATTTAAACTCGAACGTAAAGAGGAACGTCTTAGAGGCGGTGGAAATAAATGTGACCAAGAAGGCAAACACAAACTTCACCATCCAATGGAATTCACGGATCAATCCACCGCAGAGAATCTGAACGACATAGGAATGAAGCCTTTGCATAACAATAAAGAGGATAACGCAATGTTTTGGGAGAACATGGACGAAGATGAATATTCTTGGTCCCACAATCTAATCAACGAAGACGTGCTTAGATTGCAAGAAGATCAGGAATGCTGCGGTGGTCCAGAACATCGAAACGAAGATAGAAGGATCCGTGGTGGTTGCGGAAGATCGTACAAACCCATACAACATTGGACGATTTTCGGTAGACGGGATTTACAGCATCCACGTGGGTCGTGCTGCTCGCCAGCTCGGCCACAAGTTTCCTGTCGGTCGTCACCCTGTTCGCCACCTCCCTGCCTAAGATCTCGACCTATATGTACTCCAGTGAGATATCATAATCGTACTTCCTGCGGAAGGATAGACCCTTGCATCGACAGAAAGGGTTGTCCTTGTAATTCCTGCGGTGGACCAGCTTGTTCCGATGAGATTAATCGTTGTTGTAGGATACAACTAAAGGAACTTCCTTGTCAGTGAGTGATATACGTAAATGTATTCGATCGAAATTTGATATATCGTCGAATTTGACTAAGCAATTTAATCGGCGAACATTTGACGTCATTCTCTCGGCGTAATTCGTTTTAAACGAACGTTCGTTAAGTTCTCAGAACATCATGTATCGTTGTAGAAAACGTAACGACTTTGACGTTTTTCGTTTTGTTCGTTACATCAGATGCAAGTGCCAGTCTTGCGATCTTAAAAGCTTTCGATCGTGCGGTGGATGCGGTGGTCAATCCTGCGGAAGGATATACAGTTGCGCCGGTAGCAGTGGTGGTACCTGCTGTTTCCCAAGAAATACCAGAAGACGATCCGGCTCGGAATGCTGCGGTGGCGGAAATCCGAATTGCGGAGGATGCTGCTAAGGATCGCACGATTCCAGAATCATGCTTCTGAATCCCATAGATTCTCCTTAAAGCAAACAAGGAATAAATAACTCTCAGACGTAATCTTTATTGTTTTTGATCTCTCGGATACATATTTTCATTTATACATGTTTCTGCGCCGTGAATTTAGCTGCTTCTTTTTTATTCTCCATCGAAACTCCATACTTTCTAACCTAATTTTCAAGTTCTCGTCGTCGATAAATTAAGCCATGAGGTTAATACCACGTTTGCTGTGTCAACCCTTTTGGCCGCAACGTGTCCTGGGTATAACAAAGGTAACACTATGGGATTTTATAAGATCGAAATATCCCGATTTTAATGAGATTAGCTTTCACGATAAACTTAAGACATTGCAATTGGGTATGGATTCGAATTTTTTGAGAAGGGAACACGAAATGCAAATAAATTGTGAAAATAAATTGTACGAGATAATGAAGAAAATGGGCCGTAACTTTCGTATAATAAAGAGGTAATTCTTACACGTATCACGATTGCTTCGACAAACAAATAAAAAAAAAAAAAAAAAAAAAAAAGGAAAAAGAAAAGAAACAACAAAATTAATCAATTAGTACAGACAACGGTAAAGACGACGTTGAATGGGCCGATCTAGTGATTTCGATCGGCGGAGACGAAGCTTTCCTATTGGCATCCCAAATGATAAAAAATAACGATAAAGCAATAATAAGTATAAATCCTCTATACCTTGCCGATGAGGATGTCTTATCGGTGGATCATTGTAACGACTTAGAAAATATATTTAAGAAATTGCAAAAAGGGAGATATAGTTTATTGATGAGAAATCGAATAAGGACCGTCATGTACGGGGATGATATTCATCGTGAACTTTATCAAGCGGACGAGATGACCCAATCGTTGGAGGACATAATGAAAGAAAAAGATAACGATAAGGACCCCGAGTAAGTATCTTAGATCATTCGATGAAGACTTGGAACGATTATTTTTTTTTTTTTCTTTTTTTTAATGTCGAATGAAAAAGGCCCATTACGTTCGTAATTCTCGTTAAGAAGGAGGGGACAGAAAAAAAAAGAAAAAAAGCAGGAAAGAAAGAAACAGAAAGGAGAAAAAAGAGGAAGAAAGGGATTCTTCACAAGTTCATCGTACAGCTTTTCCCACAGGAACTTTTCTTCGTCGTTCGCTCGTTAAGACGATCTATTTGCTTCCCCTTTCCCCTCACCCCCACCCCCTCCCCGTAGTTTAAAATAAGCAATAGGTATTCACCGATTCCGTGTTTTCATAAAGCCACCGGTAATGCGTCTTCATTGCTTTCGCCGCTCGACCACGAGGCAGTTTCAAGTTATAGTTTATACACATTATAACTTTGGCAGTTATAACTTGCAAATTACAAGGTCTACGTAGTTATGACTTTTACAAAGAGGTCATAACTTTGGAACTATGCGTCACGTAAATTTTATGGCTTGATGCAAGAAGGGCAAGAGAGAGAGAGAGAGAGAGAGAGAGAGAGAGAGAGAGAGAGGGAAGGAAGGAGGGAGGAAGAGAAAGAAAGAGAAAGAGAGATAAACACTGACAATTATTTATATCGTTGGAACTTTATTAAAGTATACACAACGAGGTCCTACATTTAACCGAGGTACAAACGGGAAAATTGATGAGTAGCTCGTCGTCGATGTAATACTCTTTCTCTCTCTCTCTCTCTCTCTCTCTTTTATTTTTTTATTTTTTTCGAATCGGACGAGCAATTTCAAATTGCTCATTAAATTTCGATTACATATAAGAGCGTATTTACCGAAATCAGTAATACCGGTAATTAACGTGTATTGTGCAACGTAACATTAAACGTCGATTGGCTTTTAATTCCCAATCGGACGATAGACGGAGGGGGGAAAAACACAAAGCAAAAACTTTAATCCAAAATAATTAATATTCATGCCCAACGAGAAACGTATCGGCGTAACGTCGGTGTCAAGCTAAAATCAATTATCATTTTATCACAGGATCGCAATTACCATACTAATGTGCCTCGTTTTTCCAGGACCGTTAGAAAAAGTACCGAGAGAAAAATAGTAGATGTTCAGAAACCTCGTCGAAGGGTCTTGCCGTGGCTGGCGTTAAACGAGGTTGAAAGGCTCCCATCTTTTCATTTCTTTATTTTTTTTTTTTTTTTTTTTTTTTTTTTTTTATCGAGATAATAATACATTATCAAGGAATAATAATTAACGACGTTCGTTGCATACAAAAAAAAAAAAAAGAAAAGAAAAGAAAAGAAAAGAGAGAAAAGTCTTCGAAAATTCTTTTAGATTTATTTCCATAGGTATACATGGGAGAATGTTTATCAACGGGCTCGATCACATTCACCGTTCAAGTCGACGATCAAGACGTTTATAAAATGCAATGTTCTGGAATCTGCGTGTGCACTGGTTCGGGATCTAATAATTGGTATCGTTCGATGAATCTTCAGGTACCGGAGACTGTTAAAAGATTGGCCAAACTAGCTATGGGAAAGGAGATCGACGAAAATGAGGCATTAGAAGTGATAGAATCTTATCATCGTGGTCTTTTATTTAATCCAGGTATGATTATTAACTTTTACGATGCCGACTCGACTTAACGAGATAGAAAAATTGTTTCCTCGAATTGGCAAATAATTTCTCATTACGCATAGAAGACGAAAGGATGTCTTATAAGATTCGAGAATTGTATAGAGCGAAAAAATGGCCGATACCGAAATGTTCCCCCGAAAGAGGAATGTGTCGAAAGATCAAAGTCATGTCCCATGGCTTCGACGCTGGTTTAGTTATCGACAGGGGCGTTACTTTGCCATTCAACGACGGAACTATTGCTATATTCGAAATCCATCCTGAAGACGCTCTTAAAAATTTTGTCTTTCAATAAAGACACCATATTAATCGTTAATATTAATACGAACGATCGTAAATGTTTTTTGAAACAATTGAACGATTAATATCATTAAATAATCGAGGAAATATAACGTTCGAGTATACATATATATATATATATATATATATATATATATATATATAAATATTGAATATATATGTAGATTGACGTTCTTACCTCGAGAGAGTTAATTTGGCGTAAAAATTAAAGAAGAATAAGAGCTTTCGTTAACGCGACGTAGGAGACAAGACGAGGCTCCCGGAAATTCCTTGAAAAGAAAGCCAAGAAAACCCGAGATAAGAGTCTTTATTCTCAGAAGAAGAAGAAGAAGAAGAAGCGGCATACAGTTCTCGAAAGTAAAGTGGGCCGAGGGTGAGATCCTCCTCTCGATTTCTCTTCTCTCCGTTACTGGAACAAGAGAGTATGCCCACGTCCAGGCTTCCATTAACTCTGTAATTTTGGTTTCGGTCGTGCCACCGACATTCTCGACCTTCGTGCTCGATTTTACACAAGAGCTATATAACATAGGTCTGGTATATACATGCGCGTATATATATATATATACACATATATATATATATATATATGTATGTATAGTACGTGTCTATGCAGGGTGAACCGTTTATATAGAATCATTCGATTATCTCGCGAGAAAATATTGTTAAAGTATTACGCTGAAAAAAAAAAGGAAGAAGGAGAAGAATTTAATAACGTTGAAAATAATTAGATCGACCTATTTTTCGTTTTATTTGTATTTTCTTTTTTTTTCGAGTTTCAATATAACTGTTGTTTTTGAACGTTTCGTCCTACTTTCATTACTTCAAAATACTGTTTCGGATTGACCGTTTCAATTCGATTGGCTCATCCCATATATATATATATATATATATATATATATATATATATATATATATATATGTACGATTATACGTAGGTATACGTTCCACAAACGAATGGGAGACACGCACACCGGAAAACAGCTGCTCTCCTCAGTCATCGAGCGAGAGGCGCTGGTGGTCTGAGTGCATCGTGTACCTACTACTTGGAGGGCAAAGTTGTGGGTACTTGAGACGGAGAACGGCAGAGAAGTAAACCCTCACCAGCTAGCCGACATTTTCGGGTCGAGCGCGTAAAACAACCGCAGTAAAAGAGTTTCGCTCGGTTTAGAAACGGGCTCTTGTTGTTTGATAAGGGTGAATGGGGTAAAGAGAGAAAGCGAGAGAGAGAGAGAGAGGGGGGGTGGGGAAATTGGAGGTAGTTTGAACGTTCTCATATCGAAAGCGTTCTATTTTATCGAGATCGAAACGTCGGCCAATCTCTGGCCCTTCTACTTATGTACATTTGTACGTACTCACATAAAAGTAAGTCATTGTCGATTAAGATTGTTCATCATACCTAATTCCATAATGGTTTACGCGCAGCAATGAATGCAGACGTAATTCTTGACTGATTTTTATTGAGAAAGGGTCTCGTTTTAAAGGCGAACGTTTAAACGACGAACATAATAGCCATTTCGAATCTTCGAGAAAGCTTTATTTTCTTCGATCAAATATACGTATCAAACGAATCGTTGTCTTTCTCGTGAATAGTTTGTACCTAATGGTTATAGTAGAGGAAATCAAGAGGACGAATTGGAGGCATCGACCTGTTCTTCGAGTCTTTCGAGCGTGGCTCTTGGTCATACATTTTTTTTGCCACGTAGTCATTCGAAATCCTCTTATGGTATAAAGAGAGTTGTAAAAAAAAAAAAAAAAAACGAAGACGATGTAACTTATCATATCCGATAGATACCACATTGTCCCTGCTTACGCGAATACGATTACTTCACATATTTTATGCATTTTTATTATAAAAGTCTAGTCTCTCGCATATTTCACTTTTCCTTTCTTTTTTTCTTTTGACGTTGAATTAAATTCATACCATTATCTTCTCATAAATTGTATATTTCTCATTTCTATAAAATTAATTTCGATTAATATTATAGTAACGAAACGTATAAGATATGGCACTTGTAGGAACCATTGAGACTGGACTGAATAAAGGTGCACATGCAGCTGAAACAAGCACACTAGGACGTGTGCCAAGTTCTCTCTCTCTCTCTCTCTCTCTCTCTCTCTCTCTCTCTCTCTCTCTCTCTCTCTCTCTCTGCCACGCGCTGAACGGGGAAAGGAATATTTATTTAAATTGGAATCAAGATTTTTTTTTTTTTCATTTTCTTTTACTCTTTTAAAGTTGAGTTAAATTAAATTCAGAATTTTATCTTCCTTATACATATATTTCTCTATATATATATATATATATTTTCTTTATCCTTATTTCTCTTCACTTTTATAAAATCAAGTTCTATTAAAGTTATTAAATCAAAGCTCTTTAAAATCCACGAAACGAATAGAAAATTGTAATTCTAGGAAATACTGAAACTTCACTGTATAAATGCGTACACTTAAATATATTCTCTGTTCCTCGCTCGCAGCCCTTTACGGAAGATTAAAGATTAAGAACTTTTCATTTTCGATACAATTAATTCAATATAAGGTTGGGCATATTTGCAAATCACTTTTTTCGGAAATTCACATATTTCAGGGCATAAGAATATTTTTGTTCTTACTTTTGTTGGACATCTATACTTTTACTGATATTTTTACTATAAACAAAAATTACTGTAGGACACTAATTCGATCGTTAGATTATGCGCTAGAGGGATTTCATCTAAACGAGCTAATACACTTACCCGATAAGCTCATTGTGGTTAATAAAGCGTTCGACTATTGCGCTTATAGCTCATATTTTACCTTTATAGTTCATACTATTGCTCATTATAGTTTATATTTGTCGCTGAATTTATACTATCGCTTCGACCAAATGATAGTGAACGAAACCTTAATCGATTTTTCTAAATCTGCCCATAAACTAGATTTGTACTACATACGCTGCCATCGTTGCTTCGACTCTTATTACATAAAGTTCCTATGTCACATTATTTCGATGTTGTTGGGAAGGAAATGTTATCCGATATAAAAAAAAAAGAAAAAAAAAAAAAAAAAAAGAGAAATCACGTTTGTAATTTTATAGTAATAGACACTGATAATACCAAGAAGGGGAGGAAAATTTTTTGACGTCTGACATCGCCAGGGTCAAGATGGTCTTTCCAATCGGATTTATGAAAGAGCTCTCATTAATCCACCCTGAAGACTCAATCTTTAAGAACAATAGTGATTCACCCCTACCATCCAGACGGCCTTCGTCCAGAGAACAAATAAACGTAAGGCCGAGCAAGAACAACGGATGACGTTCGAGGCAAACCCCCCATTGTTTCGCGTAATTGAACGCTCTTTTCGTCGTTTGAACTTTTCGATGCTAACGTCGCAAAGAGGAGGCACTTTCAATCCCATGAATTTGTCACTGTGTATATTGATCCTCTCTTCGTAGTACGAATTAACATGAAATTACATTATATTTCGATTACTCTTGAAATTTACTGGAAGCAAAAATTTTATATATATATATATATATATATATATATATATATATATATATATGTTATTCGTTCGCCGAGAAAGATATAAATTTGTTAAAGCCGCCGCATCGTTATTCGAAGATTTAGTTTCTTGCCGCGACCACCGTAATTGCGGCTTACAAGATTTATTTGCGGATTCATGGTGAAACGTTAATTCGCCGAGAAGAATCGAGAGATAGAGCACCGACCAAGGGAGAGGATCGAGTAGGAGTAACGGAGGGGTGGACCGGGGGGAGGGGGAATAAAGGAAGTAAAAGGAGATGGAAAGGAGGAAATGGGACACCGGTTTGCTTCGTTGAAAACAAAGAAAACGGATAAATGGCGGGGGTAGGGGAAGAGGAAAGGAGGAAGAAGAAGAAGAAGAGTAACAAGAAGAAGAAGACTAAGACAAAATAAGAAGAAACCATAGAAAGGTCGAGCAGAGGGGTTTCGCTAATATCATTTCTTCTTCTTTTTTTTTTTCTTTTTTCGGAAGTACAGAAATTCTTCTTCCATTTTTCTCTTCCACAGATCCGACGATCTTTTAATTCATCCGCTTTCCCGTGTAATTTCATTCATTCACCTTTGTGAGGGCGTACGCTCTTTGTTCGTCCTGCGTTTTCGCTTGGCATTAAAATTATATACGAACTATATGTCGGGGTTGGTCCGAGCACCGAAAAGTAAAACGAAACGAAACGAAATACTCGTTGGTTGACGAAAGAGAAAACTGTTGCTTTCTTTCTCTTTGACAATGTACCACGAGCGACACTTTTTTCGTCCCGCGTTAATCAACGCTCCGTTCTCTTTTTTTCCTTTTTTTTCTTTTTTTTTTTTTTTCTTGGTGAAAACTTCAACATATATGCTCTGTCTCCCTCTCTCTCTCTCTCTCTCTCTCTCTACACACACACACACACACACACACATATATATATATATATAAAATATATCTATACGTATATATTATTGTCGGAGGAAAGAGAAAAACGAGAGAAAAAATTATCGTTCCTTGGGAAATTGTAGCAAACGATTCGTAAAAATCGTGTATCACGAGTCTTGGACATTCAAAGGATCTTCCACTTCCACCTACCTCCATCTCTCGAGTAGTCGGGTGAGAAACGACCACGCTGTATTCTTTATTGCCACCGTAGAGAGAGAGAAACGTGCGAGCAGGCAGTTCTATGGGCTTCATAATTACGCGATAACTTATCGGAATGTTCCTCGGGGTCTCGCAGGTAGGTCCTGGATGGAGACTCAAAGTAAAAGAAAGAGAGAGAATGAGTGAAATACGAATGGAAGGCTCGTTTTCCGTTCGCTTCGCCCAATGAATTTTGAGAGAACGAACCATGGAACATTGCATCTCTCTCTCTCTCTCTCTCGTTATCTTTCGTTCTTCTTATCTCGAGTATACTTTAACGTTCGACAAACACAGAAGATCGTGGAGAATAAGAGAGAGAGAGAGAGAGAGAGAGAGAGAGAGAGAGATGAAAAGAGTGCAGACTCCTTCTTCCTTCCTCATCCTCCACCACTCAATCTTTCGCTTCTTCCTTTCTTTTCCACCCGCCCGCCCACCCACCCTCCCCCTTCGATCGTTGATCTTGACAGAGAGATAGAGAGGAAGTTCTGATTTTATCGGAATCGAGAGAGAGCAAGGTCTGGGACATCGTAAGAACCGGAGATTGTCAGGCAAATGAATTTGAAGTATTGCCATTCTACATTTCCACCTGTCCTCGACCGGCGACCCAACGAATTGCCGCATCCGACTTTCTTTTTTGATTTTCCATTATCTTACCTTTCGTTTAGCGCCGTCTGCAGGTTCCCTCGTCTAAATGCGATCTCTCCCCCCCCCCGCACGATTGGCACGGATTATCATTCGATTCTTTCCCTATCTTTCACCGACATTCACGATGTTTTCTTCTCCTTCTCTCCTTCTCTCTCTCTCTCACTCGTTCCAAACGAAAAAGCATCTCGGCTTTTAAATATCCGCGGATGGGAATTCATCGAGTACGGGTACGGAATAATATTCGAGTATATAATAATCACTCGATGATTCATTCCCTGATCGATAATAATAGTCTGATTAGAACGAAAAGGTTCTTTCTCTCTGTTACGCACGATCCAATGAAATTTCTCTTAGATACAGTCGATACTCTTGAGAATTTAAACGATAAGATAGTTCGACGCGCTCGTTTAATCCGTAAACGGGAAAATCCTTGCCTCGGATCATCCGGCTTTTCCTACTCGAAAACAAAAGGATCATCGCGATTCGCGAGATGAATCTTTCTTTCTTTTTTTTTTTTTCTTTCTTTCTTTCTCACCGTCGTCTATCTTTTATCTTTCGCCGATCAAGAGAAGGGCGGAGAACTCTCGTCGAGCTAGCAGAGAAGCTCCGAGTAATTCCATAAATATTTTCGAAGTAGCTCTCGCTCTCTAAGATGCACGGCCACGTAAGTCACATCGATTCCGAGCTTTTCCACTCTTGAAATAACTTCTCTCCTATTCTTTCCTCTTCGTTTCTTTTGTTTTGTTTTGTTTTCTTTTTTTCTTTCTTTTTTTTTCTTTTTTTTTATTTTATTCTCTTTTTCTTTCCTTTTCTTTTTTTTTTTTTTTCTTTTATTATCCTTCCTCCTTTTGTTCCTCCTCTTTGCATCGTATCAAGAGTTCTCTCGGTTTCACGAAGTATAATAACATTATAACTCAGTTAAGTCACCTTACAGTCGTCACTGAGAATTCCCATTAAAGGATTTCACAAAGAATAAGGTCGACAGAGAAAGAGAGAGAGAGAAAGAGAGAGAGAGAGAGAGAGAGAGAGAAACTCCTTGTAAAGGTTGAGTTAAATTATCACCGAGTATATACTTGTCCCCCTCTTTCGAGCATTTGCGAGTCTTTTGAGGCTTTTGACCTGGTTATACTGTAATAGCAATTAAAGATGATAAAACGGCTTTATCTTTCTTACGATACGACTCTCTCTCTCTCTCTCTCTCACACTCTCTCTCTCTCTCTCTCTCTCTATCTATCTCTCGAGTATATTTGACAATACTAAAAGTTCTTTTTTCAGGGGAGGGGAAAAAAGAAAGCGTCGACTCTCGGCTCCGTTCTCGCAGCATTGATTTTGTAATATTTATCGTCGAGACGACGGCGACACCTTTGATCCGGATAAAACTTGAAGAATCGTATCTCAACCTTAATTAGTTTACTTTGATTTCAGCTCGATGTTATTCAAACTTCAAAGTCACGACGAGAATAACAAAGTACCACCCTTTTTACGAGAGAGATGGTCATCGTTGTCGAGAGAGAGAGAGAGAGAGAGAGATAAACAAATTTGTTATTCGATTTATAATTATTTGTAAATAACGTCCGAGCGTCATTTATGAGGAAGGAAATAATTTTCAAGCACCTCTGTATAAATTGATCTGTATCGAGGGGGAATAGGAGGGCCTTCGCGAATGCACGGCGGCTAGCCACTTGGGACTTGACAAATTTTCTAGTTTAATAAATGACGATCACCCGCAAGCACAATTATCGAGAAAGTATCGGGCGTTTAAGCGCAATCAACTTCTGAAAATACTCGAGAGCTTAATAAACTTCACGTAATCGTCATAATTACGAAATATAATGCGAACTTTCGTTTATTTTGAAGAAGAAGGATAAAAAAAAAGAAAAAAAGAAAAAGAACAAAGAAAAAAGGAAAAAAGAACTTAATTGCACACGCGCGAGTTTAGCTTTAAATCAGTTTATTATCGAGAAACCGATAAAAGTTCGTTCGTATCTCGACCTGATTTTCATGCGACATCGAGGAAAGGCCGGGAAAAGCAAAATCGAGTTTATCGAGAATAATGCTGGAAAAAAAAGAGAGAGGAGCAAGGGCAAAATAGAGAGAGAGAGAGAGAGAGAGAGAGAGAGAGAGAGAGAGAGAGAGTGAGAGAGAGAGGAATCAAAAGATAATTCTATACATTTGGCGGGACATTAATCTTCCGTCTAACTACCGCAGATACAAAATAGCCACTTTTCCGCGGTGTTACCTTCGACTTCTTTTCACGTCTACGAAAGCTTTTCTTTCTTTTCCTTTTTTTGAAGCCCCCAGGGCTGTTCCGCATCGTCGTAAATCGCCAAGCGGAAGCTGAATGAGGGCGGTACCGTGAACGAGAGAGAGAGAGAGAGAGAAAAGGATAGAGAAAGAGCAAGAGTATACGAAGGAAGGAGAGAACGAAAGAGAGTAAGAGAGTAAGAGAGAGAGAGAATGCACGGTGCCCTTTAAAACGCTCGCTCCCCCGGTGGTGAAATAAATTGGCGCCAGCGTGTTTACACGTTGGAGCGAAATTAAAATTCCTCGAGTGTAGCAAAGCAGCTCTCGACAACGATGCGAAGCATGTTGCACAGGTGCCGGAATAGAGGAACACGCGTGGTTGATGCTGTTCCTGAGAAACGAAGAGGAGGAGGAGGAGGAGGAGGTAAAAGTAAAAGATAAAGCATCTAGAACGCATTAGAAAATAATAGAAACTCGGTAGTTCTCGACCTTTCAAGTCGTTCATTGAACGATCAAATTAAGCAAGAAAATATATTATTTTTGCTCTCAACGACATTTGAAATCTTTACGAACAGTAGTAAATAATTACGTACTCGTCTTCGTTTCTATTTGTAAAATATGACTTCGTTCGTTACGAGCTTATCCGCTTGGTATCTCTCTTCTTGTACGAATTTTTCTGAAGGATCGAGTAAAAAAAAAAAAAAAAAAAAAATTAATTTACATACGAATTACATTAGAGCTCATCGAACGAATTTATTTTCCGAGAAGAAAAGGCCGATCTAGTCCATCGCGTTATTATTTAATGCGGTTAATTCAAAGATAAAATGCGTATAAATATCTATATCGAATGCATCGATCTAAATGCATGAAAATTAATTATTAATTCATTATGGGGAACATCGGCGATATCGCAGCGATCTAAGAACAACCATCGCGTTGCTCCGACGCAAGATAAAAAAAAAAAAAAAAAAATTTAACTAGGTGCTCGTCCTAATTAATTCGCTATTAATTAATGGAAAATGAAGTGGAACGTAATTTCATTTTCATCGTCTAATTAACGTACGAAATTGAGAAACTTGTAATATTGTAAAATGATTAGCTAACGCGTATGTAAAATAAAGTGACACACTTCGATAAAAATAACATATAGAATATGATTTGTATAATAAATCTATGGATAGATAATATTGTTTATAAATACCTTCGACGTATATCTAGAACTAACAGGAACGCATCAAACCGGTCCTAATTTCGTCGATCGCGTTGAGGTTTACCGACAAGCATACCTACATATTCCCATTAACGCATGAATCATACGAAGAGCAAACGCGACTCTTCCAGAAACAAACATATGTATTAGCGAATATTGCGACCCCGATGGATAATGTTCCGCATCCTATACAATGACGTAGTTTCTGCCTGGAGATGTCCTAATTTAATAATCAAATGCTAATAAATTGCATACATCGTCATCGGACGTTCGTCGATTAAGCTTCGTTAATAAATTATGTTTGCTTCAATTTTCAATGCAGTATGACCAGATGCAGGGGAGCCCTACGTTCGATTAATTGATAAATCGTTCCGTTCGACAATTAATATGATATTACGTGTAGATATAAATAATGTTACGTTTCGATTTTATTAGCTAAGATGTATATATATATATATATATATATATATATATATATATATGTATATATATATATACATATGTGCGATTATTTAGAGAAAAAAAGAAAAAAGAAAAAGAAAATCGATATCCGTCAGTACGAAAGCCGTGTAAAACTCAATTTATCATATAGATAGAAAAAGAGTAGGGGGGATGGGGGAATAGAAGAATAGAATGGTATGAGCTCATAAAACAAAATCCGACTGTGGAATATCGATAACATCGAAGATAATTCCGATACTCGTTGGAAAGTACCTGTGGGAAACGAGTAATACATGCTTTTGATATTTCGACCGAGAAAAAGTTTTCAAGTGACTCTACGTTGTGCGTACCGATACAGGCGACAGTTATAAATAACGATACGTTACTAATTTAGATTTCTGTCGGATAATGCGAGCAAGCCGATGCGGTTTATTCGCCGTCGCTTTGTTTGCGAATGCGACTTTGCGAAATCGGATAGAAACTCACGAGCTTAATAAAAAAAAAATAAAAGAGAGAGAGAAAGAGGCGGAGAGAGAGAGAGAGAGAGAGAGAGAGAGAGGGAGAAAGGAAGAAAGAAAGAAAAAATAATACGGGGGAGAGAAATGAAATTACATCGATTTCGTTGGAAACTTTTACTTTATGCTCTCGTTTCTTTCGAACTTCTCGTACTTCCTTTTAGGTGTAAATTATAAAGGAAGCGAGAGGAAAAAAAAAAGAGAGAGAAAAGCAAAAGAAGTTCGTGGTTAAACGAGATCCTTATTTAAACACCTTCGTTATTAATCACATATTACTTATTTACAGGATAAATCATGCGGAGCGTAGATCTTCTTTGATAAAAAGAAAAAAAAAAAAAAAAGAGAGAGAGAGAAAATTCGTACATCGTATTAACTCGACTAGAAAATCGATCTATTGATTATAATCAATAATGTCATATTAAAAGCTTGATTAATCCATCGATCTATCAATCTTTCTCTCACTCTCTGTCTTCATCTGGGTATAAGTATAATTGATTAAAACCTTATCGGTGCCCTGTTGAATTCTAAGACGATTTCATTAACATTCATATGTAGTTAGATCCATTACGCCTCTAGGATAGATGGATCGTATGCAATCACGAAAGTAGCTGACATAGTTGAACCTGACGTAAGAGTAATATTCACAGATATTGTCCCTCACTGGGTCACGTTAACGACACCACGAAGATACCAAATTCCATGCATCTCGAAACAAAGTCCTCCTTCACTTGCACCCTCGCATAATCTCGTACCTGGTACGTCGAATATCTCTTTAATTAAATCGCTCACCTACGTCGACTACCTACCCATAAAGTATGAAGTATAAAATGATGCCTATCGTCTCAGGCACGATATAATAATATTCCAATAAATAATTATACTCGAATATTTTCGTATCTCTTTGAAAATAATTAACAACGAAACAATTCGTTCAAAGTACCTGCCTCTAGACGAATGAATAATTAATTACTATTTACCGTTTCTTCGATCGACAAACCCATTATCTCTCGGCATCGTTATTATCATGATTATATTATAATTGACACGGACGATTAATCATTCAACCTATTTCTTTTTTTTTTTTTTACGCGATTCTCCGAAAGATATTGAAGAACATATTAATGAAGTATAATGAAGCGATGCGCTTAATGAAATAGTACGATTTAGCTTCGTCGAGATTATTATGTTGGATATTATCGAGATATTATGTTGGATTAACGAACGAGTTCGTTACGTTAAGATAGTTAATTAATTTATCATTTAAATATCCTGCGCGAGTTTTGTTCGTACCGTAATGTAATTATAACAATCATTCGGACGCGGAATTCGAGCATTCGATCGTGGGATACGAAGGGTTTTAATTAGTTCTCTTGAAGATCTTCGCTTTACGTTCCATCGAAGAGAGTCTTACTCTCGAACCGACGGTCTAATTTTGAAAAAAAAAAAAAAAATATATCGTACAAGCCTTTAAACAGACACATAATTAATTACATAGAGTATCAAACGATTAATTATCGTGCCGACTTTGCCAACTCGTAATTCTACTTTCTCGTAAATGTTATCCCAATCAAGGCATATCGGTTTATAAACAAGGCTGTTAACTCGAAAGGCTTAAACAATTTAAGGAGGGCTAAATCTTGAACAAAATTTCCTCTCGCCCTCCTATCTATCTGTCAGGCGAAATGATTTTCTCAGCGGGTGCTTTCTAAACATAGTTCTCTCTAGCTTCCAAACTCCTGTAATACTTGCCGACAGCAACATAGTAGCGAGACGTGTCCTCGATTTTGGAGAATACCTCGTCATAGAAACAATGCGCGACTGGAATAGAAAATTTATCGACCATGTTTTTTTTTACAAAATATCACTTCATCCTCTTCTCATTATTTCTCTCTCTCTCTCTCTCTCTCTCTCTCTCTCTCTCTCTCTGTTTCTCTTCCTCATTGTTTCTTTTTTTATTACATACGACATAGTTACCGGACATTGCAAGACTATTGCAAATGAGAGTTTCACGGCATATTTGCCCGAAGCTATTGTTAGCTTTGCTCTAATAGATACTGACGTGCCACGGAAAATGGCCGAGTTTTCCATCGAATCCATAGACAATAAAAGTATCGCCGGGATATATGTATATATATATATATATATATATATATATATATATTCGTTCCAGTTTCGAAAAAAAATTCGATAATATTAATACGGGAATATTTCCGGAAAGGACTTTATTAAGATTAACATATCTCTTCCATAGATAGACAGACCGATATCTCTATCTCGAAGGTAAATTACCTGGCAAGCAGCTGAAGAGTCTACGATCCCAAAGAGCATCGTCGAGGCGGACGATCTCCCGATAGACTGGGTCGTCGTCGGTGGGTGGTAAATTATAAGATTGTTTACACGAGAGCTTTGCTCGTGTTCCTGGCCTTGCCCGTTCATTGCACAGTACGGTCTCTCCCTGATAAGTACACGAGATATCGACGTTGCGGTATTTTCCAGAGGTGAAATAGGTTCCTAAACGTACGATGTCGGAAAAGATAATGTTATTTAATTTCATTAATCTATTATTATACGCTTGGTATTAATATTTATTATTAAAAAATCTTTAAACCATATTGATATTATAAATAAGAGACGTGCGAGAAATCGTTTGACAATGCGTTGAAGCATCGTAAAGGAACAGTTTGATCGGTTACTCTGACAAGTAGGCGGATAGTACCATTCGTCATTTACACGAACGGCGATGGTGTTCCCACTGAGCACGTAATTACCATTACAGGAGTAAGTGAGAATACTATTCCTAGGGACTTTATCGCTTGCTTTCAGTCTACACGGGCTCACCGCATCCACCCAACACGTACTGCCCACCGTCGGGTTGTTTAGGCAGAATACATCCAGCCGTGGGACTCGGCGGTCTGAAAATTACACGTAAGCCGCACGCGCGGCTGATTAATTATTGCAAACCGCTTATTCGCGTGTTATTCGCGATGATTCTACCACGATTCTTCGTTGGGTTGGCACGATAACCGCTCGTAACTCGTTAAACATTTCCACGAAGAACAACTCCAGAGCTTTTTAACTACTCTCGCCATGGTGATTGAATAATACGAAATGTTATTTTTATCCTCGTAAACATCGAAGATAATAAGAAGTTAATTTTTTTTTTTTTTTTTTTTTTTTTTTTTTTTTTTTACATTCCCCGTCGCAATATTCGAAATTCTTTCAATTTAATTTTGAACGGTTACGTAAACGCAAATATCGATGCGAAATATTTCAAGTTGCCTGTACCTTTATTAGGAATATTTTCGTCGGCTTCTTCCCTCCCCGAACCCCTCCGCCCTGTATCGCGCTCGTTATTCTGGCCAGATATTATTCCATTGTCGGTACTACCTTTTTCTTGACAGTTTGGAAATTTCCCTTCGTTTTCGATTCGATGAACCTACGTCGTTCATACGAGACGACCATCTTCTTGATAGACCTTCGCCAGAAGGAGGTACTCCGGGTGAACCTCGAAATTCCGGTGGCTCGTTAAAGCCCGTTTAGGGTCGTATGTCGGTTCATCCGGAGGCTCCAAAGTCAGGAGGACCTTTGTATGGCGGAGGACCAAAACCGAAACTCGGTCCTCTCGGTTATCCTCCTTGATAATCGTCAAACACGTAACGAGAATTTTCATGTCCTTTTACTCGTTCCTTCGATTAAATACGCATCCAACGAGAACAAAAATATTCCAATCTAAAAGATGCACGTACGCGTAAAAGTGCACCTTAGTGAGAGTTCACGTACGTATCCACGTATAATAATTAAATACGGATACGTCGAATCGATATAACACTCGAGGCAGTATTAGAGATATCAAAATCTATACGGTATTAACTAACGATTAGCGCAATTTACTATCAAATCGGATGATAAACAATGAATTATATGTCGTTACAATTGCTCGATAGATCAATATAATTCAAGTTCGTTACGCCATTGGCTCGGAAAATATAAATAAAAATTCTTAAGTTTATGATCGTTTATAGCGACGGCTGAAAAACTGTAACTAAGAAAATCGATATTTGTATAATAACTTTGGATGAACGTAATTTTCTCGAAACATATTATCGATTATAACAAATAAAGATTTCGAAGCTCGCGAAGAAAATATAACAAGATAAATATATGATCGCACGATAACAGGTACGATTATGTTCGGTATGAATTATGTAAGTTACTCACGCGATGACGGTAGGAAGATCAAGAACGAAAGAACTACGATAGAGAGTAGACAATGAGCGATCATGGCTCATTCAAGATCGATTTTCACGAACGTATGACCACCATAAGAGAATGTCCTCACGAACCGTCGACGTATAACCGATTAAAAATTCGTTTGCTAAGGTAGATGCCATTGCTTCAAAATTTATTATTAAAATTTAGTGAATTTTAATATCGAAAATTCTTATTGAATATCTCAGATTAACGATCAAATTTCGCCGATAAGCATAAAACTCCGACATTAACGACAATATATTTTTTAATTTATTTTCTTACGTATCTCTATTCTTTTTGATCAATTCGTTTTATTGCCAGACATTATCATTTTGTATTGGCTACGATAGGTACGAATACGTGAATAAAATCGAACTTTTTCTAGATACAAACAGGTCATTAATATATATAAGCGTTGTATCAGGCATATAAATTTTAATTGCAAATGTAACCGTAAATGGAAATTTATAAGTCATTATAAATTTATGATAAATTTATTTTATGATACTCCATTACAAATTTGCTGCATTTATCACGTTATACGTAAGATATTACTTGATAAAGTGATACGAGTCGAGTAGAGAAATAGGGTAATTACGGATTCTGTATTACTAAACGACATATTCATATTACTAAATGATATATTCTATTACACTGGTAATATAACGGCTATTCATTTTGTTCGTCAAACCATGAAAATCTTCGACAGAACGATTCTCTTTCCGTCTCTTTCTATATCCAACATCGCACATATAACTTTATTCCGCCTCTAATAGAATTACACAGAAGTTACGATCGCCAGACCGTTAATAATCTCTCCTCGTGCGCGTTACAATGTTCGTAGAAACGTTCATCGTGTAAATTTTCGTTGAAATTTGATAAAATTTAACGTTCGCCTCTCTTCTCCGCGACTTCTCTTAATTTCTCTTTTGCTTTCTCTTTTTTTTTAATGTATAACGATCAAACGCCACGTTCTTTATAATATTTAAACAGTAGTAAAAGCGAAAATTCGATTTAATCAAATCCCGAATTCATTTTCAATGCATGCACGATCTACTGCGATAAAGAGATATCCCATTTATGAAGAATATCAATAAAGTTTTGAGGTCGTACAATCCTTTTGTTTTTTTTTTTTTTTTTTTTTTATTATTATCATTATTATTATTTTTTGTTCTTTTCTTTTTCAATCCTTGTGCACACGTGCCTCGAAAAGGAAACGTCGAATTCTTTGTTTTTGGAAGACCTAAACAAGGATCTCCTCGATATCCTATATGCAACCCGAAGAATCGACATTTCGAGGAAAATCGCAACTCTTTTCCTTTTCTTCTCGCGAGCAGCATTTTCGTTTCAGATGCCCGGTCCTTTTTATTCCGTGTAAAGGCTTTACACGTTCTATGCATACCCGAGGAAAATATAAAATCAACATATAAAGCAGCTCGTTCTTTGAAGTTACGAATCTCGTATCTTTTTCGAATATCTACGAAGCTTTGCTTTTGACTTTTTCGAAAGAGAAAGAAGTATGATTGAACGATAGCTAGCTGCCGATTCTCGTTCTTCTATCAAAATCGAAGATACAAAAATTAACGTGCACGCGTTTCTTGCGTGCTCATTTAAACGAAAACGAGATTGAAACAAATGAGAGGTGGAAGGAATATCGGCCGTCGATATTATACGAAGACAATTAATTCACACAAAAACAATTAATAAGAAGCGAAGTTAGGTGAGTTCGATCGTGAAATAAATGAGGAGAAAACCTTAAAAATCTAGTTGAGTCTTCGACTTCGTGACAAATTCTTCGTCGAACGGATCCGTCGACTTGAGACGATAAAGATCGATTCGACGAAAAAAGAAAAAAAAAAGAAAAAAAAAAAAAGCAAGAAAAAAGAAAAAGAAAGAAAAGTATAGAGGAAAAAGAAAGGAAAAGGAGGGCCAGAGAGCAGCGACCATAAAAATGGATGTTACGCTTCAGAAACATGGCGCCAAACACATCTATAAAGTCCCCGAAGGATTACGTGAGCTTTGTACCGACATTACACGCGAGGTGTATACACACGATACCTTTCCGTTTTTTTTTTTTTTTATTTTTATTTTTTTTATTTCGCGATAGATTTGCAATTTTAACAATATCACTGTGAAAATATGTTCATCGCAGTCTCGTTAAATAGTTCGTAATTATTCGAAGGTACTTAGATCCCAACCAACGGAGATATATTCGTTCATTGCCGATTACATGGATGCTCTCTTGATTACTCGTGAAAATGCTAAGGGTTAGAAAACTCGATCTTGTTTCAATCGATACGATTAAAAATTAATAAACGTTAAATCTTTTTACGCAGTCGCGGTGAAGGTCATAAATAATATATTAAAAGGAAGTCACACGATTATGAACATACTTTGTCAAACTGGTTTGACCATCGAACAGATTGCTGCGGCGGCACCAAGGATTCAGGCATAAATAATATTCATTGATTCGTTTATTGATAATGATACGAATCTCTCTTACACTTCTTCTTTTCTTTTTTTTTTGTTTGTTTTATATCGCTTAGAAAGCATTCCGCATGTATTTGGATATGATCGATGGTCAGCGACCGGTCGAAGGTAAAAAAAAGAAAAAAAAAGAAAAAAGAACATAATCGAATATGAATTTTCTTTTAAGAGTTCGCATAATCAATGATCAATTAATGAATTTAGACGAAACATTCGACGAAACATCGAGAATTTCCTTAAGAGATATGTTAGAAGCCACTGGATTTGATATGGAACAAGCCGAAAGAGCGGCCACGATTATACAAGTAAAAAAATTTCTTTCTCTCTTCTCAGTTCCATCTTTATTACGTATAGTTGAGAAAAAAAAAAAAAAAAAATTCTTTTCCGACCTTAACATTAGGCAGCTTTCCGTGGTCATTATACTAGAATGTTGGTTGCCGAATCGCAAGGAAAAATTCAATGGCAGAGGGCTTTGATGAATACGTTGAATATTATGAAAAAAGCTGGTGTCCCACAGGAGGAAATAATAAAGTCATTGCCAACGATTCAAGTAAATTTTTGAAAATTTTTAATAGGATCGAAAGGATCTCTCTCCCTCTCTCTCTCTCTCTCTATCTATCTATCTATCTATCTGCGTTTTCTGAAATGAATTTATCAATTTTAACTCGTATATAGGTGGCTTATCGCGGTTACTACACGAATAGAAACATAAGAATGCAAATGAGTAAGAACATGGAAGAAAGTCTCGAGGAGATATTTAACGAGTCCTTTCGGTTAAAGAAGATAGAGGAGAAAAGTTAACGTTAGTTTCGCGTGATTTTCAGCCGCGAATCAGGGGATTAGCAAGGAGGAAAAGAAGACGCATGGTCCTATCGTTGATACTGGTCAAACCGTGCAAGCTGTTGCATGGTTGGAAATGGTGTACGAGGATTCGAGATTGAATTTAGAAATTGTGAACAAAGCTGCCACGGTCATCCAAGTAATATAACGTTAATTTTGATCCTCTTTGTAGATTTTGAAAGTAATCAAATCTTACGTTATTTACATGTTCATTACGTTGAAACGCGCTCTCTCAATATCTTAATAAATATAATTTAATTAATTAATAATAATAATAATAATAATAATAATATAAAAAGGAAAAAAGAAGTAATAATGAGGAAAGTAAAACGAATGCTTTAATAAAGCCAATTCTTTCGTCTCGTCAGAGGGCTTATAAAAGGCATCGCATAAGGAGAACTTCCTTCAGTATTCAAAAGGTGATTTCTTCGAGGTCCTTCGTCGTAGAAGGCATTCTTGACATTCTGCGTCAGAATGTTTTCGACAAAGTGACATCTCGCGATGACATCCCCAAGGAGTTCGGTACAAGAGAGGATATGAAGAAAGCTAGCGAATTGCTTCAACGAATATATAAGGATCACTTAAGGCACGCTAAAGTTTCTACGGAAGGTATATATCGTCTATCTGACTCGGAAAACGAATATACGTGTAACAACGTATTTCTATGTTGATCAATCAAATTAGATAAATACGAAGAAGAAGAAGAAGAAGAAAAAGAAGAATTGGAGACGGCCGTGCCTATGGTCGTAGAGATGGATGTAAAAAAGTTTGACGAGACAGTCGAGGCAAAGGAAACGACGAGGCCTTTGGAAACTGAAGATGAAGAATCGAAAATCTTAGACGAAGTTAAAGAAATTACGGCGGAAGGTAACGACGTGAGCGTATACGTTCGAACAAATATTTAATGCATAATATTTGGTGCATCGTATGAATCAATTAATTGCATTGCCGCATTCCCTCGAAATCTCTTCTCGTAGATATTTTGTAAAACGTGTATGTCGTAGTACGTTACCATATTCGAAAATTTCTCAAGTAGGTACAAAACAAATTTCAAATTTGCACAACTCCGTAGGGAGTTGTTAATATTTTTCATTTCTTACAATCGCTAGAGCACAATTCCAAAGTTTCACACTTCATTTACGGGGAGAACTCGAATACGTACGCGTACGTATGCGCGCGCGCACACGCACACGCACACGCACACGCGCACACACGCATACAGCGAGAAAAGTATAAAAGTTGGAATAATAGGCAACGTTAAGCGTAAAACTATGAGTCGAACACGGCACAGATCCGACCGGTGAGCCGATTAAGATGGTTGAGGAAAAAGCAGTACCAGATGAACGGGAAGAACAAGAGAAAGAGGGGGTGCAAGAGGTAGAGCAAGAGTTAGAGGAAGAAAAGGAGCACGAGGAGGAACAAGGGACAGAGATAGAGCAAGAGAAAGAGGAAGAACAAGAGAAAGAGAAGGAGCAAGAGGAGGAGCATGGGGAAGAACAAGAGGTGCCCCACGAGGCCACTTCTGCGAGCGACACGGCAGGTTAATGTAAGTGGCCACGTTCGGTAATTCCACCTGCAACGGTACGCTCTCAAAGTAAGCACCGAAGTTTTCTTAACTGTGAGTTTTATTAACTGTTTCTACGATCATTAACTTTGCAGGACCACCTTTGGAGGTAGAATTTTTAAAAGCCCCGTTAGATCGTATCGAAGAGAGTTTTACCTAAAGGCCAACAACAAAGTGAAAAGGAATAAGACGTTGTAGTTGGTCATTTTTTTTTCTTTCTTTCTTTTTTTTTTTTTTTTTTTTTTTATTGAAATCCCTTTAATAAAGAAGAAGAAGAAGAAGAAGAAGAAGAAGAAATGTGGAAAGGAAATAACAATGATCGATTGCGAAAACGTTTAATATATTTTTTATCAATTCTCTATAAGTTCGTACGTAAGAAAGTTTGAAAATAAACGAAATACAATGTAGATGATGAAACAGGGTAGATAAAAATGTTGTTAAACGTTTATAAAATTTTCGGATAAAAAACGAGATAAAAAGTATACGTATAGAAGGGGAAGTAAAGTGGTAAAGGATAGGATCGTCAAAAGGTATGTCTCCAGGGTACTCCGAATTTCGATCGGGCGGGCTTCTTCCTTCGATAGAAATCGCCTTCGCCACGAATCCGATTACGGGCATCGTCTTCGAAGAGTAGGAGCGTCTTCCCCTCTTGCCCCCTTCCCTCCTCTTCCTTCCATCTCAGACGATTTTCTTGGCATCTACAGCGATCGCAACTCTTGGAATTTTCAAAGACCTCAGTCGAATCCTTTCTGTTTTCGCGAGCGAGAATTCTCGAACTCGTCGACTCCTCGTAACGATTGCCGATCCTTTCGTTTCTCTTCGATCGATTCTTCCTTCTTTGTCCTTCCTCGTTCTTCGGCCCGTTCTGCGCATCTCTCGACTTATACTTTTCCATGAGAATGGATATCGAATCTTTGTGATCGATAACTCCAACATTCTCCTCCTCCTCCTCCTCCTCCTCCTCCTCCTCCTCCTCCTCGTGGTCCTCCTTCTCCTCTTCCTCCTTCTTCCCGTGAGTTCGTATCCTCTCGTGATCCTTCGACGAACAGCCACGGCGATTACCCAGAATAGACAGGCACGTGCAACCGACCGGGAGAAAATTAGAAATCCTTTCGCTTTGAAGGGACAGAAAAAAAAATGGGGAAAGAAAGAGAGAGAGAGAGAGAGAGAGAGAGAGAGAGAGAGAGACGTTCGTAGGTCTTCGTAATTAGTTTCTACGGGATCCGTGCCCCCCGTATACGAGACTGCTTTCTAATCAATTCCGATTATTATTTTTCTTTTTTTTTGTGTTTTTTTTTTTTTTTTTTTTTTTCTTTTTTCTTTGATACTCATCGAAGAATACGTTCTTATTCGATATTTCAACGTCGTACTGTTAACTTTTCCCTGTTTCGATGTTAACGTAAGAAAAAAAAAAAGAAGTTAAAGATTGATATAGTCGAACGGCATTGAAAAATTATACGGACATTTTCACCCGTCGATATCGTAAATTAATATATTGTTGAGTTCGTCGGTATGATACAAAAATAATGGCGGGGGAGAGGAGGGGTAAAATCCCTTTAAAATATTAAGAAGGAAACCTTTTCTGTTGACAAAAGTGGCATCGTTGTCGACAGGAATGACGGGGACAGGCAGGACAACGATGGCAAAGACGAGGCCGATGATCTTCGGGCGATCGTAAAAGATCGAGGTTAATGTCTCGTGGAGAGCAAGGGTCACGCGTACGGAGCAAAGGTGAGATTTCTTCTTTCCTTGTCATCGACCTATCCAACTTCGAGCACGATCGACGAAGCTCCTGCTGATCGTCGTCCCGATTCCTTCGTGAAAAATGATCGAACGTTTCGTCTTCAACGAGACGCTCTGAAACGGTGCGTTAGTCTCGACAATTTCGATGTCGGAACGATCTCGGATTGAATTTCTATATTTTTTTTTTTTTTTGAAGTTCTCGTTCGATCGATTTCAAGGCCAATCGATTATATAAAATTAAGACGATGAAACATTTGAAAAAAAAGAAAAAAAAAAATATATATATATGCATATAATCCTGATTTATAGCTACAAATTTTCTAACAAGTAGAACTCACCACGATTGTCCATGGAATTAACGCAACGATGTTTCTCGTGCGATGCGACGTACAAAAGATCAACGGAATCCAACTTGGACGTGTCATTGTCTACGCGTTTTTTGACAGACGTCGGACAACACGTGCATTTCCTTCTCGTGAGATTTGTACAATTATTCTTCGTATCTCTTTCCGGTTCGTGACTTTCGTAGAAAAATTCGATCGACAATAATTCGCGTTAATAAATTGACATCGATCGTAATCCGAAAGGGGGAACTCACTTGTATCGATCCAACGATTTCCTTGATTCAACATCGATAAAACGTTCGCGAGTTGACACTTTATCTAGAACGTCTCCGACGGCGCTTTGATCGTTCGACCATCTTGTCGTAGATTCTTCGAAATATTCCTTGTTATGTCGACAGCATGTACATTTGCTTTGTTTAATCGATAAACTTTGTTTCGCTGACAAATAACGTGGACCATCGTCGCTGTACACGGACGGCGAACAAAAACATTGTGATTTATCTTTACTAATCATACATTTCACGGACGAAGAGCTCACGGGTTGATCGTTCTTGTTTTTCTTGGTCCAATCTGTTTCGGTCTATGATAAAAAAAAAAAAAAAAAAAAAAAAAAGAGAGAAAAAGAAATTCATTGGTAAATTATCTGTTACCGCTATTAAATAAAATCATCTCCTCGTTAAGACATTATTATACCTTGTTGTCTTTAGATCTGACGCCGTAATCCTTCGGAAATTTTTTACGAGCACGACGGAAGGCGATCGATGCAGCGGCAAGCTGATGAGAAACGGATGGACAACCCTGTGACATCTTGGAAAAATGATCTCGATAGATTCGATATCATATCTTTCAATATTTAAGATCTCCTTTGGTTATACATACTTTAATCCGATTAATTTCTTTCATTTCTTGTCATAACGTTCTAATCGATTGTCAATGTCGATCGTATAAATTTTACGAAAATAATTTCACATAATTTCACCCCTCGCCCCCACCCCTCGCCTAATAATCACTGTTCATATATCGATGGTTCAAAGGGGACGGTAAATTGTATTTTTTGGTGGAAAATCGTGAACGTAAGCCGAACGAATTTCGTCGTAGTTTTCCCCACTCACAGGAACGCCAGGTCATAACACTAATCAGGGCAACGAGTAATTAGAAGCGTAAACACAGAGGCTTTAACGATGTTTGCTCGATAACAGTTTACAACGATGCAGAGAACGGTTTTCCGATCAACGACGTTGTTACAACACCGTCTACGTTAAAACGTTCGTCTGTTTCACGATTTTCTCGGTCGTCCTAAATTTACCTCTCGTTTAAAGCAACCTCGTAACTTTAGCTGCAAACAACGAGGTAATGAATATTTTTAAACGAGAAACTTAACACGATCGAGGACGGCAATTCATTTCTAATATCAACGAACTCTGCTCGGGCTCTCAATGTTAATTGTTTATTTGTGCCTTCATAAAAAATTACATGCTCCGTAACGGGTGGTCATTCAACAAATTGATGAAAAAACGATTTGCGATTTTCCTCGCCCAAGGAAAAAGAGAGAGATGGATTAACTTTGAGCCGCTGGTGGTGGCGGGTCATCGTTAAAAAAAAAAAAAAAAAAAAAAAAAAAATGAAAGATTTATAATTAAAAGTAATAATGAAAAATCTAAATAGATTAATTACAAATTAAATCTTTTGTAAACTTAATCATTTTCTAAAGCTTTGAAACGATACGAATGGGGGGACGCTTCGATCATCGCCTTTTCCCATATATACCTTATAGTTTATGATAAATTTATCATTCGTTTCTTATAACTTACATAACTTAGATAGAAGTTCTTGAGTATGTACAAATTTTTACAGAACAATATATCTCAACTGCTTCCTTCCTTTTTTACATTATAATTCAATAACCACATATATATATATATATATATATATATATATATATATATATAACCTATCAAGGAACAAATCGATATCAAATTGAATTCATTCAACGATTCTCGTTAATACGACGTTTCTTTTTTTTCTTTTTAAAGATCTTCATAAAGGATCTTATATATCAACGTTATTAATACATGCATATAGCGCGAAAATCGTAAAAAATAACATTAGTTCATCCATGGTGGGCACGGCGCCGGTGGCTGATATGCTTGAGAGATTGGCACTTGATAATGCGGCGGCATAGTTTGCGCCGGATGCTGAGGCCGTTGTTGTTGATGCGGGGGTGGTGGCGGGGGTGGGTTGCAAATAGATTGCATCAATGGATGAGAATTGTAAGGTGGTGGTTTTGCAGCGTGCGGCGGTATTTGATTGTACTCGATATTCAACGGATGATCCATCACCGTGTTTTGAATGGGAGAACGATTACCTTCCAGAGGACCTATTTACATAATGGCAAAATAATTAATAATATAAATTTATAATTAAAAATTCATCATTGATTACGATATTACCTCTTGGTCTTATCTGTGGTGGTGGCATATTCGTCGGTGGTAAATTGGGAGGACATAACGCGTGATGTTCCTCTCTTGGCATCGGTGGAGGTCTACCCCAAGGAGCTCTTATATGATGAGATTGCCAAGGTGCTTGCGGAGGCGGGGGTGGTGGCAAAGGTGGTCCACTCGCAGGATTCATACCTCCGGATTCGGCGATTAATATCGGTTCGTTACCTGATTACATAAGAGTAAGTATTTCTTATCTATATATATATATCTCTCTCTACGTAAGAACTAAATGGAATAAAAATGTCATCAACGTACCTGGATTTAGTCCCGTGTGTTTTGGATCGATGTTACGCTTTTCACCTGAATAATACAAATAATTAATACAACTATAAAGACATAGATGATACTATAAAAATTTTGTTTTTCGCATAAAGTGCTTTTAGATTATATGGTATTGCGATTAGTATTACGAGGTACGCTAAAGTAACTTTGTTTTTCGCACATTATTTTGCAAAAACAAATATTCTCGCCAGATTAAGTCCGTCTCTTATGTTGTGACAGTGCGTCCAGCGATAAATAAAACACGAGGCTTTTGTTAAGGCTAAATATATTATCATTAGATTAATTATTATTTCATTCGTCTTTCGAATTTGCTTCCATCTCCTTTCCACGATCGTTCACCCGAAAACGCTGCGCTAATAGAATATAATTATTAATCCTGATTATAGCGTCTGGATCGATATTTATAGAACTAAAACGTAAATATTTTTAATAATACTTTTTCGTATATAGCATATTATTTTATAACAAGTATTCGTTATTCGCCGTTTTCTTCCTATTTCGTACTTCCCATCCAGTTTAATTCTCTCTACCAGCATTTCTTACTGTAATATAAACTTTAAAATGATTAGAAACGAATTATCGCTATCGTCGTAATCTCGAGTCGGTAGAATGTTTCTGTAAATTTTATTCAATTTATATTATCCGCCAACGAAATAAATAATCCTATTCCCTTTTAAGAAGAATATCCACCGTTCGTAGAAATATACGTTGTCCTAGAATTTATGTTGAAAATATTACAATATTTCAATATTCGTTATATTCGACATTCTCGACATATATTTAATAAAAGGCCAGATCCATATTTCTATTGTTTCTGAAATAAAAACTCGGCTTATCTCATATAATGTTCAAATATGCATACGAATATGAATTAGTAATTAATAAGAAACATTACTAAAAAAGCAGTAAAATTAGAATGCCTGAGTCAACTACTGTAGCCATACAGTATGTGCAAAGTTTCATAAAATTCAAATAATAAGAAACAAAGTCGAAGCAGCTAAAGTAGCAGTGTCACAAATCCTTTTGTCAATCTCGTGCCCATCTGTAAAGTATTTAGGCAAATTTAAAAGAAGCGGTTTACCAAAAAATAGAAATTAAAAAACACCTATAACATTTTTTATATCATTTTTATAAGAATATATTTACATTAAATAACACTACAGTCTAAGAGTATTGAGAAAAAATGCTAGATACTTTATTTTCAATCGTTTATAAGCACGCATCGAGTATAAATACGTAAAGGAACGACTTTACATCGATGGAAAATTATTCTTCGATTGAAATACTCTGTTTGTTTGTTTGTTTGTTTGTTTGTTTGTTCTTTTGTTCATGGCAAATAAAAATTGTCTACCATAAACGATAAATCAATTTGGGTGTGTAAAGTCTTTCCCCGTGACGAATATATTAGGTTGTACAATTTAAAAAAATATCTAGCATTTTTTCGCATAAAATACTCTTAGTTACAGACCTGGATGTGGAGGTGGCATTAGCAGCTTGTTTCGATCTCCATGGGGTGGGCCGGCACCTGCTGGCGATGGACCATGTAAGACTTGCTGTTGACGTTCACCTTCTCTGCTTAAACAATTCAGTTGAACTCATTAATTTTTAAGTTGTTAACAGCACGCAAGCATTTCATATATTAATGTAAAAGTCACCTGATGCACACCCATGGCTATTTCTGAAATATTAAGAACAAGCCTGAATTCACCAGATGATTATTAATATTATCAAAATTTATTTCATTACGTATTAACGGTATGTCGATTATTTAAAGGATAATAATTCTACAAAATAAAACTTAATTTTATGACGCATATACGTTTGGCTTGCTACTGATGATGAAGGAACTTATAATTAACAATGAAAGCAAAAATCTCTATTTAAATATTCAAACCTCCATTGTGCAAACTGCTTAATTTAAATGACAATTAAGCTTGTTTATTAATTATTTCCCTTTTCAAATATTATACATAACTGAATTATCCCATGATATGAACAAATCTATGTAAATATATTTTTCGTATTAAAAATATAGTTATGCGTATTAAAACTCTATATATCCATACATTAATTTTGACATATAAGAACAATGATATACGATCGAACATCGGCCCTTTATTATTATTTAAATAATGAGTATTCCTTGGAAATTTATTTGTACATATGAATATATCGAGTTTTTTTTTTTTTTTCATAGAAAAATTCGTAATTAAATAATTATTTTATATCTAACTAAAACACAATACTTAACAGATAATCAATGTTACATGCTCAATAATTACAAAAATTGTCAATCGACAAACGTGAAAATTTACGATCGTCAGTTCATCGAGGGTAAATAGATTATTACATAGATCTGTTTAGTTTCATAAGAAATCCATATAGTCGTCAAAGTTTACTCGGTCTTGGTAAAGGCAGGTTTCTGTAAAAAATTTGTTCAAACAATAATACGATTGTTTCGATTTAAATGTTACCTTCGTTAATTTTCTGCTACATTTTGTACAATATCTCTCTCTTCGCACTGTTAACTAATTGAAACATAAATTTAAATAGGCAAACAATGCTTTACCAATGCCGATATATGTGTAAATTATAAATAATGTAGGAAGAAAAAGAAGGAATGCTTTGCAGGAAAGCAAAGTATTAAATTAGATTCATTTAAGTAAAAATTTCCTAAGATAAGAACTAAACTATATCTCTCGTTGCACTTTACTAATCTTCTCAATGAACACTTCGCTTGTACTAAATCCGCTTTACACAAAGATTAACTTGATTTTTATACCTAGCGATCGTGTCCTACTATCGGCGTTACAAGTTATCGTAAATGACTGATACGAATTCGTTAAGACAAACGAAGTAAAATAACGTGTGCCATGTGCTTACCCTGTGCCATGACGTTGAGCAGGTAAAGGGCCGCATTGATACGGTGGTGGTTCCTGTTCGTAAACATTCGTTTTATTTGCGCATTGCGTATTTATTTGTCATGCGTATAAACATATTTGAATAACCAATAATAGGTAAATATACCTGATTTCCTTCAATATCGGAAAACCTTCTCTTCACTCCATGAGGTTTCTGTTGTTCGGGCGAATCTGGCTTTTGTTCGAACGGTTGATGTTGGGGTGTTTGCACCGTATAATGTACTTGGGCCGGTATATGCCCATTTTGATATTGCATGTGGGGAGTATGATATTGTATTTGGGCTTGTATTTGTGGCGGGGGTGCATTATGAAGTGGCATATTTCCAGGTGGCATTTGTACCTATGAGAAAATGGTCGAGACAAACGTTATAAAAACATTCGTTACCTCGTTTCTTTATATTACCGGGCATTTATACGTTTCTCTTTTCATTATTCGCTCGTAGAATTTACCTGTAGCTGACCCTGAGAGTGAGGTATCTGTTGTGGTTGCTGTTGTGGTTGATAAAGCCACGGAGCATTTTGTGGTGGAGGAGGTGCCTGCGTTGGCGGAGGTACGCTAGTAAGAACATTCATCGAATTTTGCATTTGTGCCACTGACGGAGGGGGTACTATTTGCGGAGGAGGTACCGGCTGCGGCAGTGGACCTTGCTCCTCTTGCTGATGCTGAATTTCACCTCCTTGAGGTAACGGGGGTTGCTGAGGATGTTGGGGAGATTGAGCATTAGGAACCAAAAAAGTTTGAGTGGATGGTGGTGGAACTTGTAAGTGAAATTGTGGAGGATGACCCTCGAATTGAGGTGGAATCATATGCTGTGCTACGGCTTGAGGTTGTTCGTGATTCTGTTGTATTTGCGGTGGCACGATATGCTCTCCGGGCTGTAGAACGAACTGCGCTTGCGATTGTGACACAGGTGCCTGTACCTGCTGATACTGTATTTGATAGGTTTGAGGCACAGGAGGCGGCGGTTGGTTTGGAGGGAAGTTAGGTGGAGGAAAATGAAGATGTAATAATGGTGGTGGCGGTTGTTGAGTTATATTTAGTGGAGCTGCCGGAGGTGGTTGTTGTAAGTTAACATTAACAGTCTCGATCATCCCTTGCGAAGGTGTCGCAGGTCTTTGTACACTGGGTTGGGTATAAACATATGACACTGCCCCACTAACTGGCACACTGGCAGTCGAAATGAAATTCTGTTGAGCTGGACTTTGTGGTGGTGGTTGACTCATAACATACATTTGAGCAACGGGCTGCGGTGATGCTTGCGACCCTGGTTGGATACCTTGAATTTGTAGCGGTTGTCCAGGATGAATCTGATATTGTACTTGACTTACACTTGACGGAGGCCCAATTAATTGTACTTGTCCAACGGGTGGTGGTGGCATAAAGGTCTGTATTTCCTTAAAATAAAAAGGACAAATGTAGCCAACGCATCATCCCTGTCAATAGGCAATACTTAATACTCCGTCAATAATGTTAACAACGAGCGACATCTTTCATCGAGAAACTTCTTCGAGCCTCCACGCGTGGCAATACTTTTTGCGCAACGCGAGTTACCTCTTGAGACAACGAAAGAGTCTCTTTCCGATAGATGGTACTTGCCATCAAAGTTATCGACGGAACATGAAGTAATGACTCTCTCTTCCCCCTCCTCCTCCTACTCCTTCTCCTCCTCCTCCTCCTCAACCACCTCCTTCGCCACTCTTTTTCTATAGATAGATTTTCCTATAAAACGACTGATTTCCAACTAACTAAAATAGTACCTGAGGTTGCGTAGGAGGTACTAATGGTCCTGAATGAGGTGGTATATGTACCCCTGGAGGAGGAACTGTTACTCCAGGGCCTGGTGCTCCAGCTACCGTAGCTGTTAGAATAGTTGCCGGTAGGGTAACCACGTTACTTTGAGGATGTTGTATTATATCTGTAGAAAAAAAAAAAAAAAAAGATATATAATTCCACGTAGATTGTCGTCTTATACAGATATATGTGATAAGACGATATTCGTGTATGCGATAGAAATAAAATGTATGATTACAAATCGTACCTTGGTGTTGTATTGTAACGACATTAGGCTGCCCTAAAGTACCAATATTCATAGTTTGAAACTGTGCTGTAAAATAATACGATTTGTTAGTAAATTCAATCAATATTTTATCAATGCATATAAATGCAACAAAAGTAGACATTACATGGCTGTATTTGTGGTTGCTCTATAACCTGCTGAGACTGCACCGGTGGTGGCTGTTGTTGTATGTAAGTTTGGAGCTCAGACTGCATCGTTTGTATTAAATTAATTGCCAACTGTTTTGCATTTTGTAATGCTTCTGGTTTCGGATGTCTATAAAGTTAAAAGTTAACAGAAATTTACTTGATGAAAATGTTATTGATAATAAAATGTATAAACCAATAACAAATATCTTACTCTATATGTAAATGAAGTGGCTCTGGAGATTCGGATCCTAAAACAGGATCTATAAATTGCGAGCTTCTCCCCCTTAAAGTTACATTTGCGCCGGTCTCTCCTCTTATGTATAACAAATTTGCTCCACCGATGCCTATAATTCTTCCTCGTAAATCAAAACCTTGCGGTGCATTTTCTATGCCTACGCATATCTTTTCCTGCCGAAAAGAATATATCTCGAATTATCGTCGAATAGAAAATATTTAAAGTAGATTTATAATGTTCTTTTTGCCATTTCCGATTATATTATAAATATCATAAATAATATCTTACTACTGATGTGATTCCAGAATGTAAACTCATAAGTGGTGGAGGCGCATTAGTAAATCGACTTGGTCTGTTTAATGAACTTTGATGTTCTGTCTTAATAATTTCATTAATTTTTTGTATGGCCACTGTTAAATCAACGATCTATTAAAAAATGTTTCCAATATAAAATTAAATAAGAAGAAATAAAATTACATACGATCAACATTATGTTTCGAATGTCCTTGTATGTATAAGTACAATGGGCGTTCATTAGGACAACGTAACTTTTCTTGTTCTGTCATAAAACGTCCACGGGTGGACACGGTAGCTCCTAAACGCAAGAGGCAAAATATAAAATACTTAATACGTGTATCTTTGGTATGAAAATTTAAATCTTTCGAATCTTACCAGAGAAAGAATTAATTTCATCTTGTATGTAACCTTTAGTGAGTAAAGTTCTAGCACTGGGAGGTGTCTCATTGATTTCAAACTCTGAAGTATATGTCTCCCCGCTTTTGAAAGTTATCTGATTAAAAATATTTTCTGTTAATAATGATACAAAGTAAATGGAAAAAAGGAAAAAAGGAAACAATAAAGGAAAAGAAAAAGAAATGTCTACTGTAGTAAATTTATACTTATAATACCTTGTTGCCCGATTCAGAATTTCTGATCTTTTCTTTAGCCATGGAGACTAAATGTGGACTGTCATTTATACACACTATCGATATTACTTAAATGTCATATAAACTTCATGTTACGTTATTAAATCGAACCTTTAATCGTAACAATCAATCGAATAAATTTCTCTTCGGTATCACTTGCAGATCACATAAGTTAGAGGTTAAATTCGGGGACGTGTAATTTTTATACAGTATCTCAATCCATGATGATTGATTTTTTTCATAAATATTTAAACGTTCTTCGATAACATATTAATCGTACATACGTCATAGGAATATATAAAATTATTTACAATTACAAAACGCAGTTCGGTAACATCACTAGTTCGATGCTATTTGTCGTCACTGACTGGACAAAATTTACAGTCAGTGAAGCCACAATGGAGCAAGCAAGCAGCCGACGTTATGTTATATCGACGATAAATCACGTGGCAACATATCAATTAATCTTTGATTTATTTTTAAGTGATTGAAAGCACACGATAATAACCGATGAATAGACCATTATGCGTGTGGATTGCATCGGGTGACCAGAATGACGTCTTTTTATCGTTTTCTTTTCTTTTCTTACTTTTTTTTTATATTTTTATTATTTACAATGTTGTTATCGGGGAATGTTTCGCAATTTTTAAGAAAGCATTTTCTTCTTACTCGTTTAACTTCTTTCACGATATCACGCACGTTCTATTGTTAATATTTAAATTAGCGCTGGGAAAATATCAGCTTCGTAATAACGAAAGGAAATTTCGTTTCTAGAATAATAGCGTTGTTCCATGCTAATTTTCGATTATTACGAACGATCGAAATATTATAAATTACAATTATATATATATATATATATATATATATATATATATATATATATATATCATTAGATCGAACAATTTTCTTGTTTATAATGGCTTCGCAAAAATACATGTTCTAAGGCAAATAAATTATAATACAATGGGTGGAAACTTGTATTCATTGAACAAATACTTTATTTCAGTACTTAACATTATATGTGCATTTTTTCGTTCTATAAATACAATTTAATTTAATTACAGATTGTTGTTATTCACACATTTGCAATACTAATAAAAATAATATTGCTAGGATGAGTTTAACGTTCCTTGTGCAGATATTAATGTACTGTCGACTTGGTTGTGTTGTCAATCGATATTGAAGCAAGTCTCCAAATCCGTATGTTGACTCATCTAATAATGGAAGAAGTTCACAAATTCTGTAATATTTCCTTCAAATCCGGTGGCAGCTAAACAATATGATTAGAAAGAGCTAAATTGTTTTAACCTTGTTATTTTTCTACAAGAGAATGCGTAGAGATATTTTAGAACGATTTTTTACTAAAAAATTTAATAATGTTAAGAGCAATATCATTATGACAAGACAGTTGTCATGATGACTAATAAAACATTAGAAATTGATGAACATACCTATGTATTAGCTCTCAAGAAATATTCAAACATATCTGTAATTATTAATGACCTAATGTTTTATTATTCTCTCTAACACACCTGTCTTTCTTATCATTCTTTTTTTTTTTTTTTAATGTTAGATTTTGAGATACATCTACATTAGAGAATACTGCATTACTTTCCAAAATCGATATGAGATTCTTCTTAAAACTAATTTTTACTAAAAAATATTTCAGAAGCATTAGGCTCTGTTATTCTTGCTTTGCATTGAGATACATTGCATATATGTATTGTTTTATTTACTATTTTCAATCAAGATATATATTTATTGGAAAGAATTATTTTGCATTGACATTTTGTCTAAATAACAAAACCTCTCTCTCTCTCTCTCTCTCTCTCTCTCTCTCTCTCTCTCTCTCTCCATCTCTCTCTGTTTTATTTTTTTTTCTCTTTTCAAATATTTAACTATCTTCTTTTGTCTCAAGTATACACTAATCAAAGGGATAGAAAAATAGACAGATTGTCTTCAGTTTTAAGAATTGATATTGATTGCAGAATTAATTTTGATTAATTGGATAATGAAAAGGTAAAATATTTACTTTGCATTTGAATATGTATCAGTGGCACAGATCAGTCTCTTTTTCTAATAAGGCCCTCCTAAGACTCGCAAGTTCCATTCCCAGTGCTCAGTGTGATACAGAAGGATCTAAGCACCATTTGTAAACAGAATAAAGCTTAAGCAAAAGCTGCATCCCTTAATATAAATCGAAGACATCGTTTGTAACAAAATTTAAACTTGCTTAATCCTTTGGCATGCTCATGGACTATTCATGCTGACTACATCACTCCATTTGACATCCGTAAAATATATATATATATATAATCGATCGAAAACAAAAAAGATATATATCTTTATACAATTCAATTTGTATATAATCGATTCAGAGCGATGAATAAGGTAATAGGAGGAATGTTGTATTTGTGTCCACGGAATTTCTTAAGTGTAAAAGATAAGCTCAGGAATTTGTCCTTCCTCGACGGAAGTTCCATTATTATCAACAGTTTCCACATTAAAATCAAATTTTACTTTTCCATTTCCGGAATCGCAATCAACCAATACTGTTTTCACACCTTTCGTTCCGTAATGAGAACAGGGACCCTACAACAAAGTTTAATATAGAATACAGATAGAATCGTAAAATATTACATAGATCAATATAATCATCATGATATATCCACCTTAAATGTTGCGGATGCTGTATAAATAGTGTTCGGTAAAATTTCGGCTAAATCTTTAAACATTAGACGATAAGTATACTTTGAACCATCACAACTGAATGTCGTTGAATTCGAAGCAATTACTTTCCCGGATGCCGTATGTATTAGCTCCACTAATACCTCGTATATCGCAGGTCCATGCATGCTGCCATAAACTCCATAACCGATAAGGAATATCCGTCGATCCACGCTAAATCTATCGTAAATATTGTTTTTTATTGCGAAACGCTTAATGTTATATATTACGTATAAAAGTACATACCTGATACGATCGCTAGTTCCATAGTAACCCCATTTACTTTTGGTATGCTGAAATCTACAGACAGTCTGTTCTTTGCCGGTCATACAACAACGTGGCATCGTTTGAAAGCTTACCGTCGGTTTTGGATTCAGTATGAAATAACAAAACAAAGATAGAACCTGGAAGAAGAATGCATTTGTTACGACAAATTGCCAATCGATGCCTTAGCATATATCAAACAGCGATGATGCTAGCCTCAGAATGATTTAGTATTCCAGATTGCGCCGGGCCTATACTAAATTCCTCTTTGGACATAAGAGGAAAACGAACTAGAGAAAGGGCATTGCCTAGAACCAAACGTTGATTCTCTGGAACAACTGGCAGCTGCTGCCTTACGCATTCTGCCTCCGACCATCTGCTCGAAATATGTAATAAATGTAAAAATATTATCGCTCGCAGGACTTTATACGGAACTTATCGGACAACGCGTACCTTAACACAGCCTGAAATATTTTAGATTCCCTGACACGAAGCGTATCTCTTTCCAGGACAACCATCAACGTATCTATATCAATATCCACAAATCCATCCGCGTTTAGGGCCTCCGTTGTAAATCTATCGATAGTATCCAAGCAGACAGATGCTAATTGAGGTTCATCGAACAAACGAGCTTGCGTTAAAAGTAAAAAAGCATTGTCACTGGTTAAATTATTCTTCAAAAAATCGACGCAGTGCTTTTCTAAAGCAGAAACGGCATACTTCTTAGCAGTATACAACGTCGTCATCACAGTTTCAGGATCTATTTGTATCTCATCGGTATATAAAAAAAGAAGCACTGCCAAAAAAGCAGCTGGTTCTACATCAGGTACTTCTATTTCCGAAGAAGCTGTGGCAAGCGTTCCGTTAAACATCGCATAAAATACGGCACTTCCAGAGGACAGGACTAGTTTATGAGCCGGTATACGCTGTTGTTGAGCCCCTCGTCCTACCAAGAAACTCACGTCCGACAGTATCTCGTTGTTAAATAAGAAAACTATCCTCTCGCGCATCGTAGCCTTCGTACCTTGCCAATTGTAAGTAGCCACGGCCGAGCCATGGCTATTCTCCAATGCTACATTATTTTGAGGATGTCCGTCGATGTGGATCGTATTAGCTGCATTGGTTGGAGGCCTGCTGATAAAAGAAAACAAACGAATTTAAACGTCATATGGAAGGTAACATTTGGATTATATCTAAACAAATCGATACGTCCGATAAGTCACGAACCAATCGATAGAACTTCGAAAAGGAATAAAAATACATACTTGTCACCGTTCGACGACGAAATATCAACGCCCCGCGAGGTAGAAGAAGTGGTAGGCTGTTCCTCGTCCCAGACAAAGTTGAGCGCACGCCGAGCACGAGAGAGTGTCCCGATCGGTTGAGCGTTTTGCGCCGAATTCGCGGATTCATCGTCCGCTGGATTATTTCCATTATGGGCTTCCTCGCCGTCCTCGTGACCCAATCGTAAATTTTGTATCCTCGAGACGACATTCGGCACGTCGCCCAATGACGTTTCCGTTGACATTTTCACGCAGGAAACGTAATATTTCTCGATATATTGCCCCGTTTCATTTATTCACCCACGTATCGTGTATCAACAAAATATATACTAAGGCGCCGTGCCTCTCAGCAGCGTTCCATTTCCTCGACGTCCCTCTTTTTTCTCACTCTTTTGCGTTCTTTCCTTATCTCTCTCTCTCTCTCTCTCTCTCTCTCTCTCTCCCTCCCTCTCTCTCTCTCTCTCTCTCTCTCTCTCTCTCTCTCTCTCTTTACACACACAACACGCACACACTTCTTCTCTTTCTCTTTCTTATGACTCCTTGGACGATCGTTAAACTTACGAAATCGTGTTTTCAACGATGACGATAATCAGCCGTTAAAGAAAACGAACGAGTTTCATATATATTGTATGACATCGCGTGTAAACGCCCTGCTAAAGCGTGCAGTGTGCATAAGTTGCGATAAATGCATGTAAACGGCGCGCGGCTAATGTCACCCGAAATCTTTAATACCAGACAAAATTAAATCCACCATGGAATGCGAAGGTACTTTTTGTTTTTTACGGAGAGATGTAGCCAAGAATGCATTTATTCCTAGAGACGTATTTCTAAGGTCTCCTTACAATTATTACTCTTATCATTACGTTGTGAACGACCCTTAAAAAGCGATTTCAACGACACCACACGTTCCTTTCAACGAATGCAACGAGTTTGATCGCTTCGGTTGGTACACCGATATTTCTATAAATATAATTCATGATAATAATAGAATGGATTTTATATTTAGCAACGAGTAAGCATCGATTTAAATCAATTTAAGATTTTTCTTAAAGCTGTTTAACGAGTACAGGAGTAAACTCTTGATCGATATCGATGATGTAGGTTTCATTTTGAAGACGAAGATTTAAACGAGCATACATGGGTCTATCGAATCTTCGAAAAAGAAGGCTTTTATCTTCGTGCATAATACCATTCTAGAAGAAATATCGTTTCTTTGACACGATTTGTTTCCTTTTTTACAGAGAAAATAAAACAATCGAGAATTCGAAAAAACCAAAAAAAGAAAAAAAAAGAAGAAGAAGAAGAAGAAAAGTTCTGTACAGTGGCGCCCCTCGAACTTAGCGGCAAAAGAGAGGAAACTCGTATTCCCACTACCGATTTTCAAATAAACGCTTGAATGGCGTGCGTTTTGTTTCTGTGAAAGTGAACGATAGCCGCCTGTCCGCAAGTTACCTGCGTAAGCCGACGTTTTAAATTATTCGCATCATTCTAAACGCAAAGAAAACGCATTTCTCGATGCTTACGCGAAGATGCTACGATAACACTAGTTCTGGCATTTTGATCAGCTTTAATCAGAATCTATCTCAGGTAATCTACGACAAAAATAAGGAAATAATTGTTCAGCGGTTCCGTACCAAAACGTTTAAATTCCCTTTATAATATTTTATATATTAGATCGCTATAAGAAACGTTTGATACGATGGCAGGCATTTAATAGATTCGTAATTCAATCGCCAATTTAGTCGCTAAAGTATCTCTTAACACGTTCGTCGTCATATTTCGGTGACGGGCATGATCCCCAGATATGGGGATGACGCTCTTGTTCAAGAGATTTTTTAAAAAAGAACACGAACCAAAAAAGCCGAACAGCGCCATAGCGTTTGTCTTATTCCATATATGCTGGTTACCATTTACATATGTGTGTGTGTGTGTGTATTTCAATACTTAAACATTGTTCCATATAAACAGAAACGATCCTTTTATTAACTTTGACAATAACAGAGTCGGTTTTCTCTTGCACTCCGACGCGATAATAACATCGAACTCTGTATTTTTAAACGCGGAAACTTAAAAAGTAATAATTTCCATAATTTTTAAATTATTTAAACAATCACAAATGTTGTAAATCTGACGGTGCTGGAAGGTGGAGCTATCTGTAAGCGGAGTCTAATAAACTTTCTGTTAGTTAAGAAATCTGAAAGCTCCCGATGCGGAAAAGCATAGCGGACCGCGATCGCGGATTTTAGAGTAAAGTCGCCGTTAGCCCGTGGTTCTCCAAATGCAGCAACCTCCACGTAGTGAGACCTGGGTCGGTAGTACTTGCGATATATTGAATGTTAATTGTAAATCATGTAACGCAAGTACTACCGAGCGAATGGTTGCACATGTTTGAATTGTTCTAAAGTCTTTTTATTTTAATTTTGACTAAACGTTCAAATATTTACACTTTACATTGTTTATTACATCTTCCGTATATTCGGCAGTAAAGAAACAGTCATTTCTAGAAGCGATATATGATCGATTTCGTAATTAGTATAATTAATTATTATAATATTTTTTCTAACTTATTAAATTGACTTTTTTCATTGAATTAATATTTGCTTTCTTCGAATTTGTATATACTTGAAAATATAATACGAATTAATAACGTATATATAATACGTTATTAATTTGTTTTATCTCTTCAATATAAATGTTAATATTCGATGTACCTACATACATATTTGTTGGAAATAATCATTGAATAACTTTTTGATATAGTACCGAAAGAAAATTTCGATAGGGCTACTCGAATTGCCCCCGAACGAGTGTAACGGAAGATTTGTTTTTTAAACGAAACGAAAATTTTTAATAGTTATAGATGTGGGTTATTGATCGTACATATTTATACATAAAGATCCGTTAGAAAAATCATGTTTTATAACAACTGTATTTAATGACGTTTATGTACAATGTTTACATGGCGATACAGACAATATTCTGCCAGCCCTATGTTTTATGTATCATACATGAATATAATCAAGGCGAAGCCAGTTTATTAAATCTATTAATACGACAATTACGATAATGTAGAACAGTACGAATACTTAAGGATCTGCGTTAATTAAAAATACTATAGGTATAGAAATGTATCGATCGTTTATCATGTGTATGTGTATATATATATATATATATATATATATATATATATACACACATACACGTTCATTCTCGGATATTCCTGCAAAAACACTTTATTTAATTTTCAAATTACAATTTGGAACTAGTATAGACCGAATATTATAAAATATTGAGAGTAGATTGATCCCAATTATTACATATACATACGTTCATACATATACACTTAAACGATACGATATATTTCTTTAGAAATCGACTAATACATATACCTACGCTCAAAAAAAAGAACAATACTTTAGTTCACAACTAACGAAAGTAACTTTTGATTTATGTCCTTAAAGTAATCAGATTTGTTAATAGTTGTCATGGCTATCGCAAAGTCAACACCTCGCTTCCTATACCATTTCATCTCTCTATACAGCGCCTTATCAAAGAACATCCAGTAATTATAATTAAATATTATAATTGTAAAGAATTAAATAAGTGCGTGTGTTCTAGAGAAACTACGTTTGGCTCTTCTTGAAAGAGGAAAAAAAAATCTTCCTATTGAAAGAAAAAGAAGGAAGAAACAAAACAAAAGAATTAAAACAGGAAGCGCCCAGATCTATCAAACACAAATAGCTTAAACTTTATAACTAATCGTATTTTTTTTTTTTCTTATAGATAGTTCCTTAATCAAAAGTAGATACAATTTTATAATATGCACATAGAAAATACATAATATAAATTTGTCGCGTAAGTAAAAAAAAAAAAAAAAAAAAGAGAGGAAGGAAAAAGAGAAAAATAAGAAATAGAATAATCGTTTTTACGATTAAGATATTAATTTAAGTAGACGATGTATCGAATTAGGAAACGTATCTTGATTGTAACACATTCGACATCGTTACGTTTAATTCACTTTTCGTTAATGTTAGCACGAAGATACGAATCGATTCCCTTTTCGATACTTCAATGTAAATTACTATCAATAAATATGCAATGGTTAAGCGAATACGAAATTATTAAACGAAGTACGATGTTATGTGTTTGTGTGTGCATATATATAAACGGAATAACATCGAAAATATGGCGTTGCTCGTGTTAAAACGTCTTTTTTTTGTTCTGCGATCAGCGAACCGATCACTGGTAACCTTTTTTCTTTCATACTGCAGTTCGACCAAACACGAGTCTCACGTCTCAAATTCTGAGTCTTGATCTCTTTGTTGGCGCAGTTTGCTCTTCGCTTTTCTCGCCTTTGTCGCCATTGGTTTCTTCTTTTTCGGCTTCGGCATGATCTCGCAGCTGCAGCCGCTTCTTACCCTGATGTAGTCCAACGTCCACGTTGACCCGCTCACCGTGTTTCCAGGAAACGTTGGAAATCTGTGTTCCCTGTGATGATGCCTCCTGTGTTCTTCGGAGCCTCCCTGAATAAAATGAATACGCGCCTATTAACGTTTCAATGCATATATATGTATATATATATATGTATGTGCATATAATTACATACGTATATGCATATTAGATAATTCAATGGGTATACGATTAAATAGAGATTTCTTTGTTAAGAAATGTTAATGTCGACACGACATGTTTTCTGTACCTTCGTTCCAGGATTCTCGACGATAGCGTAGGTGTATGAGAATTTCTGCACGCATCTCGACTGGTTACTAAGCTTCCGGTCAACGAACCTGCAGGGCTTATCGAGGACGTCCGGTCTGCAGGAGTACTCGAAGAACCTCTGGGCATTTTCGCCGTCTCGATAGAGCTCGACGTACATGTCTTGCCGATTTCGGCCGCCAACGGGCTCGACCATTTCCTCTATCGTGGGACAACAGTCGACTGCGAGGCCATCGTCGCCTCCCTCCTGGCGCAGAACCATCTGCATCTCGCGGTACGTCATTCGCTTGTTCGTGTCTTCCAATGGCACCGTCCTGACAATATTTTTTACGTAAATATATTAGCCGCATGACCAACGGCGTAATTAATAATTAAGAAAATCAATTGAATCGTTTCAAATACTCACCAGCGAGAGATATGTCCTCTGAAGGGATGCTCTCTGGATCTACGAGAGGAAAAGGATAAAGTGAGGTTGGCGGCAGCAAGCCGCGGGCACAGGACTGCGGTCAGCCAAACCACCTGCGAATAAAAAGATGAGATGTAAATGTCAGCATTGTCATCATCGTCAAATGTCTTTCGTTTCCTAGACTATTATTTTGCGAATCATTCTTGAAAGGAATTGAAATTTTAAAGGAGTTCGCCACAATGGTAATCGAACGCATATGTGTGTATATATATATATATATATATGTGTGTGTGTGTGTACGTACGTACGTACGTATGTATATCGATTTATGTTTTTAACATGTCGGGAGAAGAATAAGCGTGAGAAAGTACAAGAGATAGGAGATTAAAGGAGAACCTGTGTAATAAAGCACGACGTGTTAGTCACGCATCGGCCGTACGGTACGCGTATGAGCTTACGGAGGTGAAAACATTAATTCGGCTTATAATTTTTATGCAAAACAGGCCTCACGGCAAAGACTCGGCGTTCGTTCATTCACGAAGGTCTGTCCCTTTCTACTCGGCTCTCTTCACGTTTCTTCACCCCCTCCCCACCCTCCCCCGCCTCCTTTCTCTTGTATACTTTCGATTTAATTGCGCCTACGTAACTCTGCAACCAAAAACTGGTGTTTCGTTTTTCTGCAGCATCACGGTAGAATTCCCTTTTTCATCATTGTGAAGGTTGAACGGGTATAAAGTAAAACGAATAACGCCTCGAGCGATAATTACTGTATAATAGGTCGGACGATATTTCGTGTACGTGCACGTGCAACACCCTTATTCTTCTTTTTATTTTATTTATTTTTTTTTTTTTTTTATTTTACGTATTCGAAGCGTAGCGAAATATTGCGAGAAAGGTATACGATCCGGAAGGTGATATCGGTGCTATCACCTTCTCGGTAGTAAATTGAAAACGTTATCGTATTGACGGACCGATAAAAATGAAATATATACTTATAAATTAATACAGTAATATAACTCGAATTAATATTAATTATTCAATTACGCGAGGAGTCAAATGTCCCTCTATCTGTCGATTAAAAATCTACATACATACATACATACACACATATATATATATATATATATATATATATATATATATATCAGTAAATCTATAGTTATTATGCTTAACTACATAAATGCAGATGGTATAAATAACATCATGACGACGAAGGATCGACCAAGCCAACGGCCTTTCGTCGTAAGAAAGCGTAATATCTGTCTATCGAGTTACGGGAAGGCAAGTTAGAGCCGTCATTGGTGTAATTAGAAGAGCGAGAGAGAAAAAGAAAGAAAGAGAGAGAGAGAGAGAGAGAGAGAGAGAGAGAGAGAAAGTACTCTCGCTTTGAAACTCGAACCGCCGGTTGTACAAAGAGAGAGAAAGAAGATACGTAGAGACTGGGATCGTGTCGCATCCTTCCAAGATTTATAGAAATGGTACAAGAAGAGATAGTAGTCGTCCCTGTAGTAGCTTAATTGAGCCATCGTTCTTTGGGGGTGAACGGTTAACTAACTGGCGCCTCCCGTACGAGGAACTCATCGAGAAGAGGCAAAAGAGTCGCGTTCAGATTAAACGGATATTCACGCGCGCGCCGCAACGAACGGCCACACATCGAGTTCTGGGATTCTTATCGGATTCTTGCATCATTCGAACGAGCGAAAGAGTTCTCTCCCTTCGAGTGGCATTGCTGCGATTTTAATCGATACTTAATACGGGAACGTATCGCGAACCCGTATGCCCCCATGCAATACGATTCCCAACGACGTTTATCCTTAATTACTACTCAAGAATGAGAAAGAAAAGGAGATAAGTGGGAATATTTATATATTTCAGTCATTTTATACGACGTCGAATGGAAACTGTCCCGACCTTTATGCCCGTTCTCTTAACGCCCGATCTCCTTCGTTTCAAATCGTTGTGTATCATTGTCTGGTCAATCTCTGGGAATGATTAAACGCGCTTCATAAGCGTTGTCGTCCCTCCCGTGACTCTTTAACGTTCTCGTTCGAGATTATGCTAATTAAGCTATCAACGACGTTTCGACGCGTCTGTAGGGACGTTCGTCGAAAAACGGGATCGATCTGTCTCTCTTCGTTTTTCCTTGTTTGTTTTTTTTTCTTTTTTTTTTTTTTAATCCTTTTTCCTTCTTTCTTTCTTTCTTTTTGGTTTTTTTTTTTTTTTTTTTTTTCGTTGCGATACATCATCGCAAGATACACGAGCTTTGGCAACACGAGCGAGCATTCATTTCATCGTTCGTGATACACGCACCAACTGGCCGATCGCGTCTGGCAATTTTAACTAATGACGGCCCAACAATTCTCTACTACCTTCTCCCCGATTATTATCAATCCCGTGGATAAAGATTTACAGTCGCGATGTGTCAAGTGTACGAAGGTAAACGTAACGTACGGCATCTGGATTGCAAACTCGTTTTGGCTTTTAAGAGTAAGCGTTCTACGGCCAGAATTCACGCACTGATTGTGAAAGAAAAATATTATCGATTACGTAGCTCGTAAATTCCCGATCGACGACGATCGAGTTTAGAGAATTCCAAACATTGATTTTTCTATGATAAATATATCGACGAGGTTCGACGAAATTAAAAAGAAAAAAGATAAAACGCTTTGAATTTGTATATTAATTCGAATTGTATCACTCGCTTTAGTCGTTTTCGTTCGTTCCGTTTTTATCGTCCTTCCGAATCCGATAGAATCTTCAAATTTTTAAACGTCATCCTCTGCTCGAGATCACTTTCACGAGATGAGGAGAAAAAAAAAATGTTTTACTACGTGCTCGTTGCGAAAGTAATTTGTAGCGTAATTAGGGGACCATAATGTTACCGAGGGGAAGCACGGTAGTCTCTCGGGTTCTCGCGTCTAGGACCAGTCCGAAGCTCGTATCTCACGAGTCCTGGAATGTGCTCGGCCTCATTGCGTTTCAGATACATACCTACATATAGGGTGAACCGATAACATTCAAAGAACCGGGACTTGTATTGAAAAGGCCGCTGCTTATCGCCGGACGTATTTATGTTTCTCCATGCCATCCGATCTGTTACGTGCAAGGCGTGTGGGATCCGTCCGAACCGTGTATTTCGGTGCATTGATCTCGATCTCGATTTATCCGATCGACGCAATGCACGTCATTGCATTTTATTCGCTTACGAGTACATTGAAATTTTATGGAATTTTTGCTTTTAACCGATGACGCGATAACAACGTTTGTTTATTTTCCTACGAACGTTGCAAATGGAAAGTGGCGAAGCCATCGACGATACGCTTTCTAAATTAAAACTGTCCAATTAACGAGAACATCGATAACCAAAGTAAATTGTCGTTTGATTTATTCGGAATTTTAAATCGAGATTTAATTTTAACGCTTTCAAGAGAAACGTAATTCAGGAAAAGAAAGGTCGTTGACCTATTACCGATATTAACAACCACGTTCGCTATATAAAGACTAATGGGAATTCAATCGAAACGCCATGACAACATTGGCAGCGATAAACTCACAATTCTACAACGCCATAGGAACGGAGGTTGTTAGGTGAACAACAAATGCCTGGAAAGCATTCTCTTCCTTTCTATTGGCCGCAAATTTTTTCACACGTTCGTCGGCACGATAGTGCGATTGGACAAGCACGGTGTAATAATTTATTAGTCTCCACGAGTCCCCGTTTTTGTGTTAAGAAACTATGCCGTCGTGCGTTAGCAGCAGGTAGACTAGGTTGGCAGGGTATATATACATACATACATGCATACATATATACATATATATATATATACGTATCTCTTTGTATCGGACGTAGTAATAATGCAATCTCTAACATAGCATAACTTGGAGCGACATTCCTGCGACGAATTTCGGTGTAATTATTATTAACAAGCGAGAGCTTGTGGGTCCGTTGTAAATCAAATTTAACGACGCGCTTAACGACGTAAGAATCTAACGGAACATTAGTCGAGATTCACCAATTCTGGTCATCTTCGGACCTCTCTCTCTCTTAGAAATTATCATTTCGTTCGTACGAGAAAGTTATTCGTCGCACGATAATTTAATAACCAATAATTGTAACCTCACTTGTAAACGCACGCGTTTGAATGGCGACTCTTGTCGAATTAAAGGCCAAGATAAAAAAAAAAAAAAAAAGTCGAAAGACGGACACGCATTATTGACCTTTGCCTTGGCAATAATTAAGCAAAGTTTACAGGATAAACCGAGCGAGGATGAGCAGTTCGTGGTGTATTTACACAGCCGTTGCCGATGCAACATCTCCGTATCATTAGCATATAGCCATTGTGCGCGTTATGGGGAGGACCCGGTGCTCTCGACTTATTCCAAAGTGCCAAAGGTGATTTCAACACCGTCCTTTTGCCATTGTGGCACATTTCGCGAAATGGAGAAAGAGAGAGACGACGCTCTCGAGTTCTCACCATCGTTTGATACTATATATAACCGTTTCGCTTCGAAATATTTGTCAGGAATTTCTTTTCTTTTTCTTTATCTTCTTCGAAGAGCAAAGAGCGATCGTTTAGAATGTCCCGCGTAGTCGTTTACATAGTTAATATTATAATATTGATAAATGTATTTGAAGATTATATAATACTCGTTAGAACGAATATATAACACGCTAAATCGTATCGCGTGTCTTTCGGATTGGCACGCGTCGCACGCGTCCGAACGGGAAGGTCCTGTCGCGGGAATGAGAAACGTTGGAGAACCTGTTGCAAGGATATTACTCCGTGCCTCTCCGAATGGTAGCGTGGTGGCTATTCGAAGCAGGAGAGAGAGAGAGAGAGAGAGAGAGAGAGAGAGAGAGAGAGAGCCTTCGACAAGGAGGATTTTTCCTCGTGGAAAAGCAAACAGTGGTAGGAGCCCATGACAAACGGCAACTATCGAGTGCCTGTTAGAGATAGTAAGAAGAAACGAAAGGTCCTCGAACGTTGTGCTCCAGCACAATGAACGACGCTACCGAGTGGCTCGCACGACGATGACCGGCCTCTAACCACTGTATTCTTTTCTTTCTCTCTATCTCTTTCTCTTTCTCTTTCTCTTTCTCTTTCTCTTTCTCACCCCACCATCCCTTGAGAAAGCCCGCGGGCTGTTTAGACAGCGAACGCTTCGCCGTGTGTTATGATTGACGTGTATAAATATTTGGTTAGTCGCCTTGCCGTTTCATGCGTAAATCGTACGCACGCACGCGGCTTCTAGAAACGAGCGAGCGAGCGAGCAACGTGTGTGTATCTCTCTCTCTCTCTCTCTCTCTCTCTCTCTCTCTCTCACACACACACACACCACACAACGCGCACTATCTTTATCTAAGCATTTGATTTCTTCTCTCTTTCTTTACTCTTGCGATGTACGCGCGCGTGACCACCACGAGCAGGACCTTCTTTTTTCTATTCCTCCAGGCGAGAAATTAATGACGTCCCGTGGACAGGCTCGTTACGCTCCGCGTGAGACTCTACGGACGACCGAATGTCGTTACTAGAGTGTGGAACGACAACTAGAAGGAGGAGAGAGATCAGACCGAAATCGGTCGAGGATACGCCGGGAACGAGTTGTCGACCATAAATTCCTCGCCGTCTCTCGACTCCGCTGCACTTGTTGGATATTCTTGTCCGCGAGAGATTTTAATGAGAGGAGCTTGATTGAAATTAACATCACGTGGGAATATTTTTACCGGATTTTTTTCTCCTTCTCTTTTTTTTTCTCTCTCTCTCTCTCTCTCTTTCCTTTTCATATTCTTTTCCCGACAACACGTGTTCCTCCACGTATTCGAGAGATTCATGCGGTATCGTCCCTATTAAATATTATTTTTCCATAACTTGTAATATCGTCTTAAACATATTTTTGGGATTCGTGTCTATGAAAATACACACGCCCACACTCGTGTAAACGCGTGTTCGTTTGTATTGGAAACGAACGATCGTACGATGCAATTATTTCCTATTAGCGGCTAGCATTACGGTTATGGCCTCTCTAAAAGTTAACGAAAGTTCGTTCGAATTGGTCAATAATTTGTCGTCCGTAAAGCTCGCAGAATCTTTCCTCTTGACGTTTAACATAGCTTCACTGACCCCTTAAGTAGCGTTGCATGTTATTTCACGTGGCTAATATGAGTCACCCTCAGGTAGGATAGCAGTTTCGTTTCGCAGGGCATTCCAAAGATATCGGATAGTATCGCATAAAGGAAAATAGGAAGAGCAAAAGTCAGAGATAGGGGAAAAAAGCGTTTCGAATGATCTACGAGCTCGTATTTCGTGGTACGTTTCATGGATCCTTTTCTATCGCGAATCTCACTGCGAAAAACCTTTAGTAAGGATCAAAGCCCAAAGGCAATATCCACCCACGATACAGTAAATCATTCGAACGTTAGGAAGGGTTCAATACGTGTGCGAACAACGCGGATCCACCTCCTTTTGTATAGCCAACTATGATTTGTAATATATTATTTTTGAATTGTTTTAAATTACAGGCTCCATGACTACGATGCGCAACCGTGATAATAGGAGAAGGGCGTCCATTCGGCAATATCCCCTTTCGAGGCTAAAAACCTTGTTGGATTCTCTAGAAGCATATAAGAGGAGAAGAAGAAGAAGAGGAGGAGGAGGAGGAGGAGGAGGAGGAGGATGAGGAGGAGGGATCGAACCTTATGCAAATGCAACACCGTACAAACGATCCTGTGAAATCTTTGCGAGTATGGCTTAACTTAACTTACCGTAAGGTAAGCGAACGACTACCGCGACGATAATGCAAAGACAACGGCAAAGTTAAAGGTAAACCGCAATGGAAATTACCGGTAAGCTTGTCATTATCTGCCAATACATTTTACGCCTATCGAGGATAATACGTACCAGCGAATTATTTCAACTTTCTTGATATTCGGATGTCTCGAAATTTTGTCGAATCAGTAGACTCGAATATGTTATTATACGGTGGGTCAAATTTCTCGTAGCTTCGAATTATTTATTAGAAATTTAATCGAATATTCGCAATAGATTTCCCGATGGAAGATCGTGATCGAGGAGAAACGTGTTAAGATCGAAATGTCAAACACGACAGAACGATTCGAGATTCGTTCGTACCGCTATCATCAACGATCGCGAAGTGTTCGCGTGGGTAGACGATCGATGGGTCTGGGAGAGAGTCTCGTGCACCGGTGCCTTTGAAATCGATAACTGGCAGTAATAAGTCGCTCTCTCGAAAATATGAAATAAATCAAGAAACGAAATACGTCGAGCGACTAAATACGAAATTACGATCGTTATCGACTACCGTGGTAGATTTTTGTACGTATACGGAATAATCGTAGCAAATCCGCAAGGATATCGTATCGTCGGACTCGTTCGATATCGGAATGCGATATCTCTCCTACGATCTCTCATCTCGAAAAACGGGATCACATTTTACTGCCGCTACATCCTGCTGCCTGTTGGCACTCGAACCGACGCAGAAGAGGAATTTTCAAGGAAACACGCGTGTGTGATTTAAAGAGCAATTGTCGATCGACGATGGGACAATTTCTCGGGAATTATCGTCTCCTCGTTTCTATCGTAAGGATGCGGAAAAACGGGTCGGCGTCGATCGTTCGAAATGCGCGTTAAGGAGATTATTTATTGGAAATATCGGTGCCGAGAGAACGATTAGCATGCTAATGTCGTTTGCCTCTTCGTACGTTCATAGGTGCAACTTGGTAGATACATTGCCGGTGTCGGCTAATCTGCCATTATTAAATTATCCATGCGCACGGCCGGGACGACGATGATCGCCGTTTATCAATATCGTTGGCTACGCAAATGCGTCGAAGCTACCGATCGTTCCTATCCTTACGTTAACGTTTAATATTACGTAGATAACGGCAAGTACGGCAGCGACGATAAGGATACCCGTTCGTTTCTTACCGAGGATCGTCGGGAGTGTGAATCGCACGTGTGTTTCTCAACAGGATCGTTCCCTTCTGTTAGCTACCATGACGCGCAACCGATAATTAACTATCTTCGCGATGATAAATTGGAAAAACTCACGGTTACGTTTTTATCGTCAAATTTTTCTAATCCACGAAACTAGCCCGTAGAGCTTTAGATCGGTATCGGCATTGTTTCTACACGGTTCATTAGAATAATCTACTTTCTTTCCTGATTTGTAAGACGTCCACTTTGCAAATTATAAGCCGTACTTTCTCGATCGGTTGGCAACCTCTCTTTCGATTACCATAAACATCGATCGGTCGATCGTTCTAACGAGATACCAAGATCAAGGTTTTAGCGAATTGTTCCGCATGGGAGCTTATTCGATATACTTTGTTTACAAAAACGTCCTTGCTGTTAATCCAAGTAAGAGATTCCATCGAATAAATTTTCTTCAACTTTGTTTTCTTCTCGCGCGGTCATTGTCGAATCTCCGTCGTCAAAAGTTCCAAATTTACCTGCGAATACGTCCTTGAACGACCTGCGCACTTGAGAAAGATCAAAGCTTTTATCTTGAGACGTCTCGTGAGGAGGAAATATTTTCAGACGGAGAGAAACTCGTGGCAGGTGCCAAGAGGCCTACGAGGTGCTCGGGAGTCAAGCTAACTAATTCAAAAGTCGGCTTTGAGAAAATGTGAGGAGGACACCCAACCGCGTGGAAAGATATAAAGAAAGAAAGAAAGAAAGAAAGAAAGAAGGAAAGTCGTGCGAGCGAGTGAAAGAGAAGAGAGGAGAAAGAAAAAGAAGAAGAAGAGAGAGAGAGAGAGAAAGAGAGGACCAAGGACGAAAGATAGTCGTATCGAAACCATAATTTCGAAAGTTTATCGATGCGTTCGTGACAGGAATCTCTGTGTGTGTGTGTGTGTGTGTGTTTGCTCGCCCGCGCGCGCGTATATTCGAGAGAAAGAGAGACGAAGCTCTTGAAAAGTACTTACAGCTCTATCCGTGAACGTTCGTTCGAGCGTTTGCAACGCGACGCCGGCGAGCCGTATAAGACAGCTCGATAATATGCTAATAATACTCTCAACGGGCGGTAATTTATGCTCATTATATCCGGCCTGGATATTGTAATTATTGTTTCGTTCAATGTACTTACCTTCGAGGTGTGTGCTATACAATGGCCACGTTAAGGGGCGTGCACGAGGCGTTTATTGTTGCATTAAACACCGCCGATCGTACTCGATTTACAAAGCTTATAGGGATAAGCACGCGCTGCTGATTCGTTTGAATAATTAATTAATATTGGATATCGGTGGATACACGAAATATATATATATATATATATTTTTTTTTTTTTTTAATATAACAGAGCAATCGGATTTTCGTTTTACGAACTGAAATTGATTCGAGAGAGCGTGTGTGTGGGTAATTGGAATTCTTGTTGGAATTCGTTACGTTCTATATTTAACCTGTTAACTTGAGAAATATTTTATCTTCGATGAGATCGGTAAAGATAAAGAGATAATAATAATAATAAAAAAAAAAAAAAAGAAAAAGAAAAAGCAAGAAATAAAGAAAACAGAAGTAAACTCACCGCGACGAGGGCGCTGAGAGCTTCAATTCGCATAGTAGCTGGCCAGGCCAGCGGGGAGGCCGTAGGTTCCAAGCTGGTGGATCGAATTCACGTATCGATCCTCGATTGTTATTATCGAACGGCGATCTCTCGCGTGCGATTTCACTCGGTTCGAAATCCAAGGATGGCCGGCCGATAATCCGTTTCTCCGGGCTCCTCCACGTCGATTTCTCGTGATCCGCCGGGTCGATTCGGCCGTGACATGACTACCGCACCGATCTAAAAAGAAAATTTCATAAAATTATCTGCGGAGAAAATCGACGATACACGAAGTTCGTTCGAACGGACGGACGGGTGTTTTTTTTTTTTTTTTTTTTTTTTTTTTTACAAAAAACCCTAATTCATCCTTTCGCCGCGTAGAATCACGGAACGTGACGATCGACGTGATTTTTTCATTGGCTTCTTTTCAATCGCAAAGAAAGAAAGAAAGAAAGAAAGAAAAAGAAAAATGATTGCCTAGTTAAACAATAATCGTCATGGACGTTGACGTCCAATGGATATAGAGAGAGAGAGAGAGAGAGAGAGAGAGGTTGAGCGCGAGCGCGAACGATTTGCGTTGGTTGCTCGGATCGCACGGAAAATGAATATGTAAATGTTGAACTCACGCGACAATCTTCGATATCGTGACAACGTACATAAATCGGACTTTACATCGGTTATATCGATAGCAATCTAAATACTTGCACGCGCGGTACAATGAAAACGATGCCGGCGAATAAAAGTCAAACGTACACGACCGTAAATTATCGTCTTACTATAGAATATCTGTCGTCGAGGAGACGACGATGTCTTTGAAAAGGATTGGCAAAAGGTATGGAAAGATTTTCTGAATTTCTACACGGAATAAGAAAGGGAGACAGAAAGAGAAAGAACTAGCGACGCTTTATTGACAATAAATAAGACCCGCTCTAATCTCTAAACGCTCTACTCTGCCACCCGCGCAAAGTGCATGCCGTTCACATGCACCCACGACGACGTGATTTCACCTTTTACACGACGATGAAGGAAAAGACAGTAAGAGAGAGAGAGAGAGAGAGAGGGAGAGAGAGAGGGAGAGAGAGAGAGAGTTTCTTTTTCTCCTCCTTTTTTATTTTCAAAGTTTAACGAACGGATCAGCGTGCGCGCGCGCGCGCGCGCGCGAAACATTAAAATACCTCGTCATTCTTCGGGCTCCACCGCACTCGTTAGCATAAATTCGTTTCGCGAGAGAAGAAGAAGAAGAAGAAGAAGAAGAAGAAGAAGAGCTGCTGCAATGGCAACACTGAAACGTACTTTTCACAGTAGGAAGAAGCTTATCTGCTTGTTACGACGATTTCTTAGACGATTTTTATGTATCCACGTGGTCCGATTTTCTTTTCTTTACCCCCTCCCTCCCAGCCCCTCGCTGTTCGACGAAGTGCATACAAGATAATTCAAGACAAAACGCAAATTATTCACGCGCGAGGATCGTCTTTTTCTTTTTTTTTTCTTTTTTTCTTTCACAAACAACACTGATAAATACGAGAGTGTTAAATATGAGATACGACACGAGCACCACGACGAATCGCGTTCGACTGGATCGGCATTTAAGTTTTGCCGATAAAAGTGCGATCGATGGCCGAGGAAGCGCCGGGGATATTCGTATGAAATCGTAAAAAGAAAAAAAAAGAAAAAAAAAAAGAAAAGAAAGAGAGAGAGAGAGAGAGAGAGAAAGAAGAAGCAAAAGGGAAGGAAGAGGCGCGTCATATTTCGTCATCGAACTCTTCACGATCGGCTCTCGCCATTCTTGATATCTTATCGGGAAGGTGTCAAACATCTTCTCCTTTCCCTCCTGACCCCCCCTCCCTCCGCCCCCGCCCCTCGCCACGTGTGCTTTCGACGGTTAACAATTACGTCTCATCATCGGTCATCGGAGGGAGTTCTGTTACTGACCTACCGAGTATCTCCTATTGGCCCAAGCTTTTCTTTCGAATTTTTTCGTATCGTTTATTTATCTTCACCGTTATTTGTTATTGCGTCGTTATCATCGATCGGTCGAAATTATCGAACAGGATTATGCATGCGATCGTTGTAATAATTAATTTCGTTTCTTATACTTTCTTTTCTTTTTGTAAACTCATTTTACCTTTCGTTTCTTTTCTTTGGAGAAAGCATCGTAAAACATTATTATCTAAGGGGGGAAATGACAAAGGAGCTATGTTTACGAAGTGGTTCACTTTCACCGAACGTATCGCGTAGCATTTGGAGAGTAAAGTAGTCGGGACAAGTAGTCGAAGCGTTTCTTCTACGGATTCTATTTGCTTTAATGCAAGTAGATAGACATCGGTAGCTCCCAGCATGGCGGGTATCGAAGGAGCACGCTGGGGGATCCAGTATCATTCGTTATATGAGTTAATGACTCTCGAGAAATCATCGATTGGTCCGTCCCGAAGTCGAGACGCCTCTCACGCGCCGTGAAAACACGCCTTCTCACGTACCGTAATGGAGCGAGATGTGTTAAGTGCGTTTTCTCTTACGGTGAATATATTCTCTATCGGGCGAATGTCCCCTCGTACCTTCGAACGCAACACCGAAAGAAGCGCAGGTTTGCTGCATTGTAATTATCTGTTTTTTTTTCTTTTTTTTCTTTTTTTTTTTTTTTTTTGTTCGAGAAATCCACACGACGCATTTGGTCCTTACGAACGGGGACAACAAACGAAATGCGAATCGTTCGTCCGATTAATTTTTTTCATTTTCTTCCGTACAATTTTCGAAATTTTCCAAACGTGACAATAACCTGTGCGTGCCACACACGTCCATCACGAATTGATCTAACAATGTAATAGGCGAGAGTCGACGACGTGGAAAATTCGTTTAACCCGAGACGAGAGACGCTGTCCTGATTTTTAACCCTCTTACTCTTATTCCTACGAGTTCATCGTGTCACGTCCTTCCATTCATAATTGATTCTATTCGCGTAGTATCGTTTAAGTAGGGGATACTCATGTAGAATGGAAAAGATCGATGTCATTCTACGATGAAAAAGAAAAAAAGAAGAAGGCGAGCCTAGACAGGGATTTTTCTCCGCGAAAATAAAACCATCGATTAAGTTCGTAAGTGAAGGCGGAGAGGCTCGTTCAATTAATATAGTATAATTGTTAATCCGATTAGGCACAGATCGTATTCTATGATATAATATCGAATTCATTTATTCACGTCACATTACCGAACATAAATATCTTATAAAATAAAAATATTAGAGAAGATAAAACGAGAGGAAAAGAGAGAGAGAGAGAGAGAGAGAGAGAGAGAGAGAGAGGAGCCTTTCTCTACTCGAACGAACACACAGAGTAACTATCGAAGAATCGATGACGAATGTTTTCTCAGACGAATCGGAGTCGTTCGTTTCTACGATCGAGATCATCGTCGTGAATCATTCGTGATCCTTTTCCGTGGGTGTCCGAACACGGATAGGCCACCGAACAGGCTCTATACGATTCGATCTTACCAGGTAGGCGGCAAAGAATATCGATAAAAGCAGCTCCCGTGTAATCGTAAGAGGATTAGGGATATAATTTTGGATTATCTCACGCAACGAAGGAAGGTACCTATCGGTGGCATTTGCCAATGAATCATTCGTTCTGTCAAGAAATTCGATGATAACGTTTGAGGAATTAGAAAGAGAGATAGATAGATAGATAGATAGAGAAAAAGAGAGAGAGAGAGAGAGAGAGAGAGAGAGAGAGAGGGAGAAGAAGAAGAATCACGCTACGTCACGATCGAGTAGACAAACGTGCCTGTGAATCTCTTATCGTGATTTTCCTTTTAGACGATAGTTTTACATGTTTTTACGAAAAAAAAAAAAAAAAGAAAACCAGACGGAAAGAAATATTCTTTCGTTCGTAAAACGTATTATCGCGTTGCGTTATCTTTAATACATATTACGTATTCTAAAATAGTAATAGACGTATCAGAGGATAGGAATTTAACTTGGGGGTGAGGGTGGGGGGGGGGGTGTGTGGAGATCTATACGAATTTTAGATAAAACATTTTTTATTCTATGTAAAATTATTAGAATAAAATTTCATTTCTATATTTAATAATTCTCATTTGATCATTAAGAATCGATAAATGGTCGTTAAGAAATTTTTACCTATCTTATTTAATTCACGATACGTTGAATTAAATAATCGTAATAATACTCTAGGGGCAAGCAATAAATATCTCCGATGAAATTAGCGAGACGTGTTAATCTTCTTAAACTGTACATATATATATATATATTAAATATAAATGAAGCACGCGCTTGGTACAAGATTACCTACTAAAAGACAGATTTCATTCTCAGCAAGTAATACTTACGACACTATAAAGTAGTTAAACGAATTCTTAATGAAGGAATAAATTCACGTTTATTCTTCCTTTTTGTGTTGTTCATTTTTTTCTGTCTTTCTTTCTTTCTTTTTTTTTTTCTTTTTTTTTTTTTTTTTTTAATCTCTTTGGCGGCACGTCCATAGAAAAGAGTAACGATTATGCGTTTACGACTTAGTTGCGATACATACGAGTTATAGTAATTGCCTTGTTACTGTGACTCGATCAACCGTAGATCTCGACGCGTTAATAGATATCGATATTACTTGGATGAAAAGAAAAGAAAAAAAAAAACAAAAATTGTTTCTATAATTGCGATTAATTAACAGTACGATTAAAAGAAACAAAAAACGATCGAGAGTTATGTTCGAACGAATGAAATTAAATATAAGAACGACTAAATCCAACATTTAATTATTATCAATTGATAGGTAAAAATCGTCTCGATCGATTACAACGAATCGATAGTTTATCCTACGATGATTCCTGGATTCTGTGAATCTCGATGACGAAGAAATCGCAATTGATTCACTTTGGGAAAATTGCTAGGACGTAGATATCGACGAATCGCGAATAATTCGTACGGTAGACCGTTTGTACTTCGACATGAGTCGGTCTTTGCTCGATATGATGAGTCATTTGATCATGGTCACGCTCACACACACACACACACACACAAGTATATACTCATCAGTGGCGCCTGTAACATCTTAATGAAACCGTGCAGCGACATTGCGTGAGTTATTCCAAATATTTGGGCGCCCTCCCAACGTACATATGTACCGTCGTTATTTCATTATCGTTCATTATATCTAAGGTAACAAGTACGAGAATTTAAACAATTTACCAACGAATTGTTCAATATTTTCTCATTCTATATTACTCGTACGTATCTTAAATATAATACGTACCGATTCGCCAACGCATTATACCTTATCCAATCTCGCGATATAAATCTGACAAGTTCTCCCGGGTATGCTCTGTGAAACAAGAATCGTTCCTTTTGATTTACCGGATAACGCTTCCCCCCCTCCCCTCCCCTCCCCTCCCCCCCGCCTTGCTCTTTGACTTAATTCGACTCGACTCTTGGAATTTGCATGAAATGGTGATAAATGCGCGAGCTCGAGTTTGGCGTAAATGACGAGCCCGAACCTGAGTCGCGGCAAACATAAAGCTTTCTCTCTCTATCTCTCTCTCTCTCTCTCTCTCTCTCTATTTATCTCTCTCTTTTTCTCTCTTTCGAGTTACACTGGCCCTCCAGGCTGGCGGATAAGTGTCGGAGAAAATACGAAGGAAAGGTTTACCCGTATATAGAGTAACATTACTCTCCCTCTTGTAAATTATATCGTAACACCTGGATATACCTACTCCTCGGGGACGAGTACGAAAGAAGTTGTCCCATTATCAACGGAATTTCTTTTTCTTTTTCTTTTTCTTCCTCTTCTTCTTCTTCTTCTTCTTCTTCCTCCTCCTCCTCCTCCTCCTCATCTTCGACTGTTCTTCTCTCTTTATTATTAAACGAGATCCATATGAGAACACTTTACGAGGAGTCGCTTCTTCGCGCGTGCAAACCACGCCACCCTGCTTTTTACTCCCCTTCTCTTTTATCTCTATTCCAGAGAATTAACCTTTATAAATTACTGTTATTACGTGTACGCCTAGTATATGTATATTAAAGGGATTGGTCTGCCTACATCGACTAAGTCGAATAACGAGAGAGAGAGAGAGAGTGAGAGAGTGAGAGAGAGAGAGAGAGAGAGAGAGAGAGAAAGAGATAAAAAATAAAAGCTTGACTTCTTCTTAATGAACCACGATGATAAAGAAAAATATTCCTCTATATGTTAATATTTTATAACCCTTTACAAGTTAATCGGCTCTTTTATTTCTGATACCATCTATATTTTTCTCTCATTCGTGTTCGATACCACGATATTACCCGAGCATCCTCCGTTGTTGAAGAACTTTTTTTTTCCACTTCGATATTTAAGAGAAGATAAGAGAAACAGCTCCGTACCATGCCGAGCCGTTTCGTCCGATTAGAAAATCGCGTATTATCGGGGAATAATCATTTTTGAAAATAAATCTGGACGATGATCTCTTAAAAATCGAACGTCTTGACCTTCGGAGAACCGGATTTGCGAAGGCATTTGAAGAACGGATATATTTTTCGACGGTAACATTTTTAATCGTATATAATTGGAAAGAAGGAGCACGAGGAGGAGGAGGAGGATAAGGAGGAGGAGGTGAGACGCAGGGTGGTAGCGAAGCTCATTCATGGCGTCGTTTGTGAATGGTGTACTCCTCGTGAAGTCATCGAGTCGAGGTTGGTATATATCGGTAATGTAAGGACTGGTTCCAAAACCAGACACCAATTAAAGCGGCACCGACAAAGACGATGCTCCATATTTATTACGTATTAAGCAATTCTGAACATTTTTCTTTTATGTTTTTTCATTCATTCTTTCTTTCTTTCTTTCTTTCTTTCTCTTCATCCTTCTTTTTCTTTCCCCTTGCTCCCTTTCCTTCTTTTCTTTCCTTCGTAATTTTTTTATTCGTCAACGAAAAAACCTGAAATTCTCGTTTCTTCAGAGATACTCTTTTTAGTTTGCCACGGTGACATCCGAGGGTCCTTCCATTACGAATACGTCCAATTGCTTTCGATTAAATCGCTTTTCATCCGATAAATCCATTCGGATTTAAATTTCTTATATTTTTCCTTTATCTTATTTCATTTCATTCTCTTTTACTTTTTTTCTTTTACGAATACGAAAGATTTATTATAATATACTGTATTAATTATAATACTATATATATATATATATGACACTTTGTAGAGAAAAACGGACATACGGTATCGTAACGATCGTTCTCATTTCGATCGAGTGAAACACATTGTCGGCAATATTTATCGTAAGCATAAATTTATTCGTAAAGTACAGGCGAACAAGTTAAAAGCATTCATGGGCGTTTATGTAGATGCGATAGGTAGAAACGACTAGCGGATATCTGACACGGCACGCCACCGTGGAGTTAATTGAATGAAACCGATTACAACGAGGAGAACGTAATTGCGGACAATTAGGAAACATTACGAGGATTTAGAGTTATCTACGGTCGCTACCGCGATTACGCGTGTCTTCGTTTATGTCTTCTTATATTATTGTTCGATGGAGGAAGCCAACTTGGAAAATACGGAGGACTGGGTACGAGACGTTAAAATAAAAAGGTTGGGTGACATCGATGATTAGAGAAAGAAAGAAAGAAAGAAAGAAAAAAAAAATAAACAAAAAAGAAAAGAGGAAAGAAAGAGGAAGACGTCGGGGGAAAGGGCGAAGTGCAGGATCCGCCCACGTTAGCGTTGTTCGTGCTTCCTTGGAAGGCACCCAACAGGAACGTTAATGTCTTACTCCTACGAAAATGACACGGTGAATAAAAGCGAATGAATTACCTTCATTATCGCGATATATGCGGCGCCAGGAGGCGCGAGAAATCTAGGTAGCGATGCCTACATACTGACGTGCCAAATGATAATGAGTACAGCGAGACAATGGCTCGTATAATGCTCGTACATTAATTGTTGGAGAAATCAGGTCGAGTTATAGTTCTATGATTATTTTCTATCCGCTTCAACGTGGCTCGATTGATCTTTCACTTGGTATTTCGTAAAATCTCTTTTATCTTATTCGACATTTCGACGGATAATATTCCAACGTTTTCTTATTACTACGTGAAATAAAGTCTGGTAGATATGAAAAATGGTCGGGATGGCGTTACATTTACCTATTCGCTAGCAAAAGTCATCGTTACGGCCTACTCGCGGAGATAACTCCGCATTCGTAATAGTAAAATGATCTCCGGACCAATCCCACGATGAAAAACAAAAAAAAAAAACAAAAAAAGAAACAAAAAAAGATTTAAGCGGATTGAGTTATTCAGTCGAAGACATTTAAATCGCACGGATTTATTATTATTTTATTACGAGCTTTGCACTCGCTCGTTCTATGTCTTTCTTACCTTTCTATAGAATCTAGGCTCTCTTGTTGCATATGTTTTTTATTACCACGATCGATATCGAAACGTAATAACGTAACTATCGATTATTGAGAATTATTTATTAGTTTCGTTCGCTACACCCGATACTTCGCGAAGCAATTGGAGGTTTATTATCGATAAGAATTTGAACTGAGGAGAGATCATAAAATCGTAATTTTCAAGTTATGACGTTTAACAACCCTTTCATCCTAAAGATAATAACGCATTATTTATGATCTTCTTAAAACGTGTACTCACGTTAGGCGAACTTATCTTTGCGTGCCCAAAACGTTAGTAATTTCATCGCTGCCGTCGTTTATTCTTCGTTTCTTTTCTTTTCTTTTTTTTTTCTCTTTTTAATCAGGGTAAATGGACGCATTAAATTCTTTCACGGTCACCGTGCAGTCAGTTCTCCGCACCGTCGGAGAGAATCCGTGATTTAACGCGAAGCGCATAAATCATGAAACCGCGAAACGAAGTAAAAACAGTGCGCAACACCCGCGCTTAAATACGAACCGCCGACCAAAATGGTCATGCAGGAAACCGCACTCGGACATATTTACAGTCGTGTAAATGTTTTTTCGGCACTTTGCCTTGCCCCCTTGCATACGTGCATACGACCTACGTGGATTTAATAACGCGTGACAAGCGAAGAAAAAAAAAAGAAAAAGAAAAAGAAGAAAGAAAAGAGAAAAGTAAAAGAAGAAAAGAGTGGAGAGACAAAAAAGAGAAACTAGAAAAAGTAGCAAAAAATCATTTCGAGTCTGTACTCGTATGGAAAGTCAATCACTGCAAAACGGTGGGGCAATATTATTTTCACGGTTTATTAATTCGGCATAGATAAGAACGTTCACGAGCTAAGTAAATTCGTAAAACGATACTTACTCGCGCCATTTGCCGACAAGATTTTGAAAGCTCGCTCGAGCACGACAAAAATAAAAGGACGGAGAGGGGTAAAGAGAAGTCAAAGACAGGAGTGAAAACGTGGGGGCCATAATGATATCCACGATTTAAGCAGATAATTATCTGTGTACCTTATCGGAAAATTAGTTGTACGGATCGAGTTTAATTTAGAAAGGGAAGGATTAGCGGGGCGACCGTAAAATTTCATCGAGACGCGCCAAAATTAGCCGGCAGGCTTGTCTTATTACTAATTAACTGATTACGAGGAATTTTCTAGATGGAGATAACGAAGGCCAATACATTATATAATTTTACGAGAGAGAGAGAGAGAGAGAGAGAGAAAGAGGGAGAGATTATTTCTACGTTTTTAGAACCGCTTATTGACGATAATTTGTTTTCATTATTTCAACAAACTCACGGAGTGTAAGCAACTAAAGAATTTACGTAACGAATTATGGAACGTAATGAATTTAATTTCTTTCTTTTTTCTTTTTTTTTTTTTTTTTCTTCTTCTTCCTCGTTGTCACGACGCACGACGCGCAGGTGAGTTGCGTCAACGGCGTCTGCCGTAACGTCAACGACTCATTAATTAATCCTTCGGTAATGACGTTAAAAATTCCATTTACCACGGGCAAAGATCTTAAAATTAAAGATACGTGGGAAGAAGCCGGCATGTTTCTTTCGATCTTACGCGGGATTGAATAAATAAAGTCGAATGAATGGAAAGAAAAGAAAAGGAGAAAAAAGGAAGTCGAGAAACTATAAAATAAAGGGAAGATAATTTTTCGTAAGAGAGAAGCCTCGAAGGCTTATCACGTCGGTCATTAGTTCACGGTGGTCCAACGAAATAAAAGTCAACGGGAACATGGACATACACAAGAACGAGAACACGAGCCTGCCTGCCTGCCTGCTCTTGGTTCGCGTGTGCACACCTTGGCGACGCCGGTGTATTAGCATAAATGTAGCCGTTAAATCCGGATTCAAGGGTAACGACACGCGAAACTCGGCCACCAGCAATGCTCGGCTATTCTAAACGGATGATAGCCAGAGATAAGGAAGAGACGAGGAAAACAAAATAGAAGAATCCAATAGAAGAAGGAAACGCGTTTCTTGATGAAACTTCACGGTAGGAATCTACCTTATCAATCGGCAGGCTTGAAAAACATGGGGAAATCGAGAGAACACGTGTTCGTAGATTAATTACTTTATTGTAAGCCACTTAACGAGCTATTGATCAAAGGAAAGATAACAAAAAAATGCTCTCTCTCTCTCTCTCTCTCTATCTCTCTGTCTCTCTTTTTATCTGGATAAAACTAGAGAATTCGTGCAATTTATTTTCCGCGTATCCGGCATCGGACTCCGCGCGTTAGTTACTCGCATAAATTTTCCGTCGATATAATAGTACGAACGGCGACACGTTCTCCACGTCGTTTATTCGCATTTACCTATTTTACATGGGTGTTGCCACACACCACTAGCGTTGATGTTACAACGTCGGAGAAGGCGAAACTGTCAACGCACCTTATTTACGATTTATATTCTCTAATAACGACATCGCCATCGACACCAGCGTCTTTCCTACGGGCTATTCGACGAGCCTTTTGCATGAAAATCACGCACGCACGCACGCACGCATGCATGCACTTAGGCGCGTACGCATGTACCAGGATCTAAATGCGCTCTCGGAATATTATCGATGATATACTGCGCGTTGCTCTCGATCATGAGGAAATTATATTTTGCCGTAAGATAAAAAGAAAAAGGAACATAAAAGGAAAGTAAAGTAAAGTAATGGGAAGGAAAGGAAAGGAAAGGAAAGGAAACGAAATGAAATGAAAGAGATCTCCCAGCTGAAATTCCGCGGAAGTCGTAAGCCCTTTTTAAGATCGAGTTCGTGCCGACGTACGTATTTATCGCCGTTCGAACGTTCATGCATTCCTGCCACGAAGGAGACTTTATTGTTCGATGTCCGAGACAAATCGGCGTTTGAGTGCGAGCATTTCGCGATAAACTTTCCTTACAATATTCCTACGCTCTTTAACTGTCGGAGCCAGTAGTAACGATAACTGCCATCAAATTGAACTATCTTTTATCTTTTTTTTTTTCTTCTTCTTCTTTTTCTTTTTTTTTTTTCCAACAAAATTTAACGACGAGCAAAGGAGAACAATTGTTACAACGGTAAGCTATTACGCCGGTTGTTACGTCTCTTACAAGAGCCACTCGTAAATTATTATCTATATGTTTTCGTTAGAATGAAACGTAACTACGTGCTTTCGAATTCTCGAACTCTCTTGAAAACGCGGTAACCACGCGTCCGTTCCCGGGCAAAGGTTTATCGAGAGTTGCAACACATCGGTGTCACCGAACAAACATTGCCAACACAATGCTTCCTACAAATTTCTCACGGAACGGGATGGTTTTTCGTGTCGACGGAGAACGCCTCATTTGCATCACTATGAAACTCATCGGGTTTGTCAACTACGGTATATTTCGGAGAGCGGAGCTCTCAAATATCTCGTGTTATCTTATAGTTTTCTCATTATCGCTATCTATTTTTACGTTTCTATCAACGCTGACATTATCGATCGATCGGCTTATAAGATTTATGATTTATCGAAAACGTGACTCGCAACAGTTATATTTATAATTTCTCTCGGAGATAATCGTATAGTAGCAACAATGGGTTATCTCCGATTCGACATACCTTACCAACCAGTGAAAGCTCACTCGATTCGATATTTATGTAAATTAAGAATATCGAATAAATATTGAATTTAAATAGCACGGTATATTTATCAATCTTAGAGAATGTGTAATATCATGCGCGATTTAAACACCATCGTGTAAAGTTATTGATATTAACATAAATTGAACGGTAATGGAAAGTATCGCCCTTTCGATAAAGTTAATACGACATTAAAAGCAAACGAATATTATCCTGCCTAAGTAAGCTTCTCAAAGGTCTATCTTGCATAAGGTATTCCGCAATCTCGTCGTCTTTTCAACGAGAGCGATCGCTTTCGACGTGGTAAAATATAAAATTGCGGTAAAGCAGCCGCGTGGCCTACGTTTCTATGAATCATCGTTGGTCCAGGTCTCTGATCTCTCTCGGGAACGAGCACTCTAAAGAATCGTAAGTCAGAGTAACGCGTGGAATAGAGAACGAGAGAGAGAGAGAGAGAGAGAGAGAGAGTACGGTGGCAGAAGTAGGATTCTTGAATAGTTCGGAGGCGTGAGATATTGTTGGCAAGAATAATCGTGCTGGCGATCTACCGACGTCCCCGAGATAAATCGATCTCGATGCGATCTCGTCTCGGGAAGAAGAAAAGAGAGGGAAAATAGAGATGCATGGTTATCCCGCCGCGGTTCTCCGTACACGTACGACACAACGACGATAATAATGGCCAGAGCCTATTTGTGGTCGTTCGTACGTACACGAGCCGCCCTTGTCGTCGGCGATAGTTATAGGTACGTAGGGTACGTTAGTCATGCCGATAGAGTCACAATGGTCGATAGCCCGTTGGGATCCAGAGGCCGTTCATTCAACGACTTTTCCTTCGAATATAAACTCGATTCGAAGAATTGAATGAATTTACCCTTTCTCAAATCGGAGAGGGAGATAAATTCATTGACGACAAATTTCATTTTATGAGATAGCTCGAATCGAGTCGTGGACTTTCAGAAAACGAGATAGATAGATAGATAGATAGATAGATAGATAGAAAGAGAGAGAGAGAGAGAGAGAGTGAGAGAGAGAGAGAGAGAGAGAGAGACTCAATGTGTTACAGGTGTGTTCCGTTTAATCTTACACGCGAAATCGCTGTCAAGTTAACTTATACTGTCTTCGAGAAAGATGGAGAAGCAATTAAAATTACAATTTCATGGCTTAACGCCCCGTAAAAACGTTCGTCGAGCGACTTTGATTTTGTGAAGGGGGGCACTGTTTTATCATTCGATGACGCCGAAAGCGAGAGAAACGTTCTCTCTCTCTCTCTCTCTCTCTCTCTTTCTCTCCCTCTCTCTTTCTTTCTTTCTTTCTTTCTCTCTTCCCGTTTGTCCCTATGTGAGCAACCCACGGATTATTGCACCACCTTGCCCTTAATCCCATTATGAATAAGTAATGGTCCTCGTATGGTGTTCAAAAAGCATAAAAATGTTGTGTCAGATGGTAATCTCTATCTCTTTTTCTTCCTTGTATCTTTTTCTCCCTTCTTCTTTTTTTTTTTTCTCTCTCAAGTAATTTACTACAACGTAGCTTGTAAAAATGATCTTACACCTTTTTACGCCTGATTATGGATCGCTAATTAAATATATCACGGCTGACATCTATTCTATATTTGAAACGACCGAAGTCAACGTATCACAAAATATTTCTATGATGTAACAACCCGGCCGAGAAGAACTGTTAACTTTCCGACGATTGCATCAAGAATGTTAGCCGCAATCTTGTCGCATATTAAAAATAATTTATAGAACGATGCAAGAGCCGCGGGCGCGCGCGCGCGCGCGCGCACTAGTATGGCGCCTGGCGCCTCTCCGGTCGCAATTTATACATGCAAATTACGAAGCTTAGAAAACGTTAGACTAATGTTCCTCCTTTCCACATAGGTCGTACTTGAAAGATTTCCAAGAATTTTCTTTGGAAGAATGTACTTTCCCTTAGACTCTATCATAAATTCATCTTTCACACACAGCTTATCCTTTTATTATTTCGTTTTACGTTGAGGAATCACGTGGGAGGCTCGTTAGAGAAAGATAGAGTAAGACAACGATCTCGACGAGTTCTCTCTCTCTCTCTCTCTCGTTACAGGAAATAAAGAAAAAAAAAAAAAAAAAAAAGAAAGAGAAAAAAGGAAAAGAGGAATAAAAAACAAAAAAAGAGAAAAGAAAGAAAGCAAATCCGTTCCGCGGCAACAAATTAGCGTATAATCGAGGTTCGCGTAATGCACTCTTTCGACGTGCATTACATCGATATAATCGCATTTAGCAGTACACGGAGCGACTCAAATCTTATCGAGCGCGAGAACCGCGCCATTACGTGCGACGCTTACATAAAGCAAGCAAACCAGCCAGCAGCGCAGGAGCTACGGATAAACCGACGAATCAGGCAACGGAAAGCTGCCGGTCCGCAAGGAATCGCGCAGCCTCCGATTCCTCTCTCTCTCTCTCTCTCTCTCTCTCTCTCTCTCTCTCTCGTTTGCTCACGTGCAGCAGACACACAGCCGCAGCTGCGAAAGCTCGCTACTCTAATCTCCCGTTCCGATAATTTTCACTTTGGGGACGTTGTGCCCATGATTTATTGCACCTACTTCCGGCACACGGTCAACGATAACGTCGATGAAGTTCTTTCTGGACACACCGACCCCCCCCCCCCCCTCCCCCACCCACCCTCCTCTTTCTCTCCTCCTTGCATTTTCGTCTCGTATCTTGCTTTCTCCATAAGTAAAAAGGGATGTAAGGCGGAAGGGCATGGCGAATCTCTCCCCGATCCTCATCGTTCCTTCTCATCGCGATAACGTCAGTACGGTCAGAAGACGTTACAAACGAGAGATACACCATTTCTCGGGGAATATGGTTTCCACGAAATTATCGGGATTTATCGTTTACTTTACCGAGAAACGATTATTAGCATACTCTTGGATTTCGTCGTTATTCAATGACGTTGGAAATAAGTCGACTACGTCGGAGGCTTGATGAATGAAGATAAATCGTCGCTCTCGACGAGGCTCATTGAAAAATGAATTCAGTGAAAAGGGAGTCGTCTCGTTTCGTCTCGTTTCGTTTCGTTTTTACTAGAGTGAACATAGGTAATTAGATAGGTACTGTCGAGGTTCTTCGCTCGTAACGATACTCTCGATCCAGCGATCTAATTACAGATTTCATTCCACGATAGATCCGGGGGCCCTTTATCGAACCGACGATATCCATTAATCAAAATACCGAAGGGAGAAGTATTAGGAGTAAAGGCTTGGACGTAACGAAAAAAAAAAAAAAAAAAATTCTTCTTGATCCTCTCTTATTACGTCCTCTCGATGACGTCAGTAGATTTTTGCACGAGTCGAGCGTAGCTAGCTACGTCTGGTAAGAAGAAGAAGAAGCGATGCCCTGGGTGACTATGGTCAACGAAGCGAGCCGTGAGTAACAGCCGTTAGGTGTTTCGCGAGATGATTAAACCGGCATCGTCGACCGCCCTCTCATTATCCCTACTACGTCTGTCTCTCTTTTTCACTTGCACGCACACACGCACGCTCGAGATCCTTTTGCTTTTATATATATATATATATATATATATATATATATATGTGTGTATTATATATATATATATGTGTGTGTGTGTGTGTGTGTATGCATGTATACGTATATATCTTTTTCTGCCCCCTTGCATAATGCATAAACAGGGTGAAAACACAAGGAAGCTGTAACCGCGTAACGTCATTACGCAGCAAAGTGACTGCAAATTTACCAGGAGCCCCGGCGATCGCATACCAACGAGTAGGCGCGAACACCACGCTTTTTATTATTCTCCAAAGCATCCATCTTTTCGTTATTTCTCTTTTCCTTTTGTAACTCGACTCACTTTTCATTTTCTTGCGACTCGCTCACTCCTCTCCCCTTTCGACCGAGGGCTCCTTACTTTCGGTTGCAAAGGAGGGACTAAAGTAATCGATGGATAATCGCGAGTTAGCGCTATGTTATTTCGTTAGGTACGATAAAGGATGGAAATATAATCGGGCGCATCGATTTGTTCGACTTACTCTTTATTCTATGACGATCGACCATCCATCCAGCCAGCCGAAAGATGGCCTTTGATGATCCCTCCTTTCGCACCTTTATAATTTCCCTGAAAACACAATGATACCAAATTGCATACCGATTGTACTTAATGTCCAATCTATTCGTCGATTTAATTTGATAACCGTTGTGCCATAGGAACGTTCTAATTTTGTCGGAGGAAGTAATGCGTTCCTCTCGACGAACGTAAATCATAATTTCGTAATGGTACCCATAAAGGTCATAAACGCCAAGTATATTCCTCTTCGAAAGCAAAATAATATTTATGCGAATGAATACACGGGATATTCCCGTCGGACTCACTATCTCATCCCCGAGACGTATTCTACGAGCCCTCCGGGTATTACTTAACATGCATGAAAACGTGCTGATACAACGAGCGTACCGTCCGACGCTTCTAACGTCTCACTGTTAAATGATAACGCTGTTACGAGCGCGCGTGTAATCTATCGCACCGATGGTGCGTCTATGTACCTACGATTCCACTCCTCGGCCAGATAACACGAACGGATCTCAATCTTCGAAGCAAATTGGTAGACGAGATTATCTCTCAATTATTGCGTTACGCTCAGAATTATTACAAACAATACGATAACGAACTGTCCTTCCTTCTTAATCCTCAATTTACACTTTCCTTTGGTATTGAAATAATTTGATCTAAAACAAACGTGAAATATATATTTTCGATTCGATTTCGATCTCGAATATAGAAACACGTTCCTTCTCCCATTTCATTATCCGACGCCGTCGAAACGGACACTTTTAACGGCCGTTTCCTACCATTTCCGTTTTAAAACGAAGCCTTTTACAAAAGTGTCATCGGGAAGAAAGTGACAAATCGCTTTCTCGTGCTTAAACTTTGACCACCGACGCATTTTATTCCTCGCACGCGTCATTTTGACACTCGCATTAGTCTCGTGAAAGAAAGCGAGATGAAATCGCTACACCGAACTGCGACCAATCGGAACGGTAGTTGGGTGGAAGTCGAAGGTACGTAGATATATGCACACACGCACACACGCACACACACACACACACGTGTGTGTGTGTGAGACGGGAGCGAGAGCTGCCAGATGACAAATCGTTGCCAGGCCAACCTGACAGCTTACACTCATTGGCCGTTATAACGGTGATAAATCGCTTCGGTACATCGGTACCTTTATGTCCGCGAACAAGATGTGTGTGCATTAGCGAGCCTTTTGACATTATTCCTACTTTATGCGCCTTTGTCTTTTCACCGAGGCAATTTAACTCCCGGCATAATTGCAATTAATTATCTCCCCGAGTAAAAGTACTGCCGCTGCATATCTTTCTTTCTCTATTTCTCTCTCTCTCTCTCTCTCTTTCTCTCGTCTAGCGCTCGATGCAAAGCATTCGTGGCTGGAAAGCATTTGTAGCCTGCTGTGTAAACAGCCATTGATGAATCGTATCGGCTTGTAAGAGCAACCGGCAAAAGTTATTTAGAGTACGTAAATACGTGTGTATCTCGAGGAATTTAAGAAACATTTAAACCGCGTAGACGTTGAACACACGAAAACACACGAATGTATTTATTCGTACCCGATGGGAGAATATTGTTATGAAACTTTTTCTAAAATTCCCTCTTATAAAACTTGGCATAATTGAATTCGAGTTAGAAGGATCAAGTCGATTTTATGGCTCGGATCAAAAGGGTTGTACCGTTGCTCAAAGACTTTAATCTTCGATTACGTGATAACCAAAGGAATGGGATAGAAAAAGATTTCTTTGCTTGTACCCGGCAGATGTTATCGCAAAAAGACCTCTGAACTTTTTCATCTCGTGCACCTTGTCATTAGGTACTTATTTATTATTACTCACAATTATCGTAAGTGATACACCACCGCCGTCGAGTATGGAACTTGTTTCGCGAATGAAAAACAAAAGAAGACGAGAATTGTTAAACCGAACCTAACTAACCCTCGCTACTTGAGAAAAACCGAGAGATATATACGGAGAAAGGAAAAGGCTTTAATTAAAATTGATATTAATTATGCTCGTTATCGTACGATTCGCGTGGGTAATTCGATAATAATCTAGACGCAAAATAAATGCGACCATTTCGTATTCGTCGGACCATTTTAGATCGGCATAGTGCGTGTACCAACTTTGACATTTTTACGGTGAAATGAAAAATTGTTAAATAATTAAAACGTTCTTGAAAGTGTCTTGGAACGCTTGGATTCGCTCGAAATGATATTTCATTTTAATCGAAGATTGCAAAAACAAAAGGAAAATGAGATTTTACTTCAAATAACGATATCTTTTCTTTCTCATTATTGAATCATTATTTCTCGAGATCGAGTGAACATCGATAAGGCACTTATGGAGATTATAATTTCAAGGAATTTTGCGTTTACAAAGACGACACCATAGAAGCTTCCGCGAGCGTGGACCTCCCGATAACGAATCGACTCTTATCGGTTCATCATGCAACGAACGTGTGAATAACCGATAGGCGAGTTTTCGCAGCGAGTCATCGAGATTTTCCACGATCAGCGATAAAATTGATCTCTCGATCTTTCGGCATATATATGTGTGTGTGTGTGTGTGTGTGTGTATTTATGTATATATATATGCATGCACGTATGTACTTACTAGCACAAGATCGTGTTCTCCGAAATACTTCTCGAGAGATGCAATCTCCATTGAAAAGTTCCAGGAAGAGCGAGTGGATAAAAAAATATTGTTGAAGAAGGAACAGAGGCAAGTTCGTAAAAGCTAAGAATTCGTGGGCGTGGGCGATTCATCGCCGGTAAGAGAGCGAGTAAGGGAACGACACGAGAGAGAAAGAGAGAGAGAGAGAGAGAGAGAGAGATTTGATACCTCGGCGATGCATTTAACGATTCTAGAAGTGTCGCGAGAAGTGTCTCCCTTTTCTCCCCTCTCTTTCTCGTTCTCTCTCGAATGTATATTAATAGGGTTCGCGAGACGTTGGAAGGAGGTTGATTGAATATGTCACATGTCGAGCTCATAGATCTCTACGACGCCACGCAATGCACCGGCTCAGAACACGCACTTATATATACTTACACGTCTGACTGGCGCTTAGTCTTGGCAATGCATTACCAGCAGCTTATCGAGGAGCGACAGTCCGAGTAAATCAATGAACGGGACACGCGGCATGGCTAATAATAATCGCGAGGGCTCGTTATTATTGTCGGTATATCTTTTAAATATTAGAAGAGAGCATTGCCACGAGATCGATCGTTTGCTAGCCTGGCGCCAATGATACTATCTCGATCGATCACTTTTCAGATCTCGCACTCCGCTCTGTTGCACTTTTATTCGTTTACACGCTGACCGTGTCTAATTTCATCTGAAAGCAATTAAATAACGAGCCGTTTACTTACGCGAATATATACCACGCGTATAAATATACCTATATGTTTATTACAGACGTATTAGAAAGAAAAGGAAAAAAAAAAAAAGAAGTATTATCAATCCGTTTAGAAATGTTTAGAAATGTTCTTCTCGTATAAACGGTATAATATACGTCCGGTTATTTCGATGGTACGAGTCTCAAGGAGAAAGCGTTTCTCTCTTTATCTTTTTTTATTTCCTCTTTCGTTTGTTTTTACTTTTTCCTCTCTCTCTCTCTCTCTCTCTCTCTTACTTTCTTTCCTTTCGTAGGAACATTTGACGTTTATTATTTCGTCGTCGATACATAGGCAACTCTCGGATAACGAGAGTAGAGAGATAGGACCATGGCCGGAGCTTACGATCGGCGTAATCTTGTTTTCCGTTCGCTCGTATATAAAGTTTGTATAATATCGTAGTGCCCACAGAGAGTGCTAAGGCGATTTCAAATATCCCTGGAGAGCCGTAGAGCTTCTATGTACCTATTTTGTAGAAGTGCGATCGTGGGACGACGCGTTACGCGTGCGATTGGATAATTTCTGAGGCTGGAGGAATTGATACGAGTTACTTCGAAAACGCTATCGTCGAATTTTTCCTTTGAAATTACAAAACGTAGAAATCCTACTGGTCTCACCTTTGAATCGTCCTTTCTCTCTCTCTCTCTCTCTCTTTTTTACTTTATCTCCGTGTGAGGTATCGGACCCCCTACCCCCGTGTATTTTTTTTTTGATTTTTTTCTTTTCACGAATAATTCCTGTCGCTGTACGCCGTAATTTCGAGGATTTCTTTCTTCTCTCAATTTCGTTCGTCGATTTATTTCATCGGCGACTCATCTTAACAAGCGGACGTAACGTTTTATCAACATCTCTTTTCGTCTGTAATGATCCTTACAGACGTCATCGTAATGAAATAAACCATTGTAAGATATTCCGAGTAACGTATTTGAACGTTCCTCGAGGGGGCGAAAGGGACCGACGCTTCGAAAATCATTTTGATGATAGCTTAACGAGACAAACGGTTCCAACTTTTTCTTTCGAGCTTTAAACGCTTTATCTTACGCCTTTCAACGTGGGACCTCTTAAATCGAACTTGCGTGATCTTCATCCTCGTAGATCACGATTCCTTTTTTGATTCGTCACTTCTCTTAAGCGACACAACAACGATCTCCTTTACGTTTCCCCGACATAATCTATATTTTCTTTTTTTCTTTAAATATATATATAAAGTAAACTAATTTTCAGGTATTAGAACCAGCAACTCGTTGTAAACGAACTGTAGTTTGAGAAACTTATTAAAATTCTTCTTAATGAGACACGTAAGGGAATATAACTCGTTCGTATTAATCGCACGTTTAGAAAAGTCGGAAGTGAAAGTTGCAAATTATGACTCTTCGCGGACAATGAATTATTTCTCAAACTTGTATCGTCGGGATTAGAAATTTAAAAAATATTTTCTTCTTTTCTTTTCTTTTTCTTTTTTTGCTTTTTTTTTCTTTCCATTACTTCAACCGCAACGATTATATTTCCGTATAGTAAGTGACTCGTCGCTCGTGGATCGAGAGGCGCGGTTGAAATTCGACTAAGAATAAAAAAGGAAAAGGAACAAATAAAAGGAAATAAAAAAAAAAAAAAAAAATGAAAAAGACAAACAAACAAAAGACAAAGGAAAAAGGAACAAGGTGTCCGATACTCGAGTCGACATTCCTATTCACGGAACATGATTCGGAAACAAAAGATCTCACCCTTTACCTAAACAAACGTATCCCTTAAAAAAGGGACAGGATCGAGGCGCGAGAAGTATCTCGTTCCGTTTACACTCGAGTGGCGCTACGTGCTCCTTGAAAAACGATTCTCACAGTAATTATATGGATCTTCGAGATCTCGAAACGTAAACTGGACGGACGCGAGCAAACGTTCTTCTCGAGATTGGAAGAAAGGCCCCGGCACCGACACGACGACGTGTTTGCGTTCTCTGGCCCACGCATATTGTCTCGACGTGCTACGTGAAGAATCTTCGACCCTTTTTTGCTTTTTCTTTTTTCTTTTTTTCCTTTTTCCTTTTCGTTCATTTTTCTGCCTCTCGTTCTCTCCTCTTTCCTCCTTCCTCCTCCTCCTCCTCCTCCTCCTCCTCCTCCACCTCCTCAACCTCATCCTTATCTTCATTCTCGTCTCCTTCTTCTTCTCCTTCTTCTTCTTCTTCTTCTTCTCACATCTTTCGTATTTTCGATTGGCACGAGCTCTCGAAGAACAGAACGTGCCGAAATTTTGTGAGGGTGCTCGAGAACCCACCAACTTTTCGGCGGCTTTCGTGGATGACCTTTCGAAGAATCGAAAATGCACATACTCGAGGGAGAAAAAGCTTTATTAAAAAAGAAAAACGATCGTATTTCGGCAAACAGACTTTTTCTCCACGATAGAAAACATCCTAGAACGTTTCTATATTAGTTTATTCGAAGTATCCACTCGAGTCGAATGCCCCCTTTCTTTCCTTTGTCGAAATAAGAGAATCTATGTGTGCTTGTTAGTTGGTTGTAGATAGATGGATAGATAGATATTCCCTACGAGTTTGCTTTGCCGTCGACGTGTTTATAATCGAATCTATTTATTTCTTATTAATATTCTGGACGAACGAAATATCGCTGGAGAAAAATAATTTGTTTGTTTATTCTTTTTTTTTCCGAGCGAGTTGGGGGGTTGATATTGTGGACGACTAAAGTAAAGAAAGAAAAAAAAAAAAAAGAAAAAAAGAACAAAATTGGTCTGTCAAAGACGATTTCATCGCCACGATCGAAACTAGGCTCGCTCGTTCGACGACTTTACGCTTCTCTCCGTACCGTAGAAGAAGAAGAAGAAGAAGAAGAAGAAGAAAAAGAAGTCGTTCGATAAAGCTCGAAGATATCCCGTTCGATGATACTTTCAAGGATCTCATAAAGGTAAGAAGAGCGTAATTAAAACTTGGTTTATGCGCGGTAAAAATGTAATAAGCTCCACTCATGCGATCCTCGGAACCCAAGCTGGCCTTTAACCGTCATCAAGCAAACCCCATGGGAAACTTCAAATATTACTGAGAAATCGATATCATTGACGGGATGCAAATATTTCGCGATTTCTTTCGTACGATTTTTTCTTTCCTTTCTTTCTGTTTTTTATTATTATTATTATTATTTTTTTTTTTTTTTGTAAGACCGTACATACCCATAAAAAAAAATGAAACTTTCGAAATTTCACAGAAATGCATACGTACGACACGTGTATCACATATAAAGGATTTAAAGAATATTTCGAAATGTCATTTAATCGAATGGACCATCGATTCAAAACCATTCTAACGATTCTTACGATGATTCGACAATGATTCGTAGGAAGGAGAAAGAACAAACCAAAAAAGAAAAAAAAGAGGAAATTACGGAGCAAGATATCTCAAATATTTCTTTGACTGTTAAAATAGATAGAGGAAAGGGAGTATTTGAAGAACGGGAAGAAGAATGCGTTATCTCGTTAACGAAGTACCAGATCTCGAGCTTTGTAATTCGTTTAACATGGGCCATAGTAAAAGGCACGTAGTCCAGTTTGAATGCACGTTAAACGAACGTGCATTCCTAACATTGTCACACGGCACATTAAGCTTCGTTGTTGTCAACATGCGACCCGTTTCAATTCGTCTCGGCTTCGGAAAAGGAAGAATTAAATGTACCGGTTACAACGTAGATCGGTCAATTATAATATCTTGCGAAAGAGGCAAGTATGAATCGATATTTTTAAACGACGTTCATTCGATCGTAATACGAAAAGAAAAAAAGGAAAGAGAGGAATATAAACGCGACGTATAAACGTCAATCAAAAATTAATATAGAGCTTAAAGGTTTAAAAGTGAAATTGACCGATCGCGTTTGTAAATTACTTATGCGAAAACAAAAAAAAAAAAAAAAACAATAATTATATAAGTGTCGCGACATTGGTGTCGATCGCATTGATCTTTAAGAGGAAAATAAAATGATACGAAAATACCGAGAGACAAAGTTAAAAAGAAAGCAAGGAGATGGAAATGGAAGTAGAAGGTGATCCATAAGGGCACGACTATCGCGAAAGGCGCGGAACGACTTTACGTGGCGCGTTTCTTGACAGGCTCTCTCTCTCTCTCTCACTCACTCACACGCACACACACGCACTTTCTGAGAGTAGCCGTAAGATCGTGGGCGGCGGTAGAGACTGCGCCCGCCCGGAGTCGGATTACTCTGTCGCAAAGAGCGAAGAACGACGGGGCCACCCCTTTTAACGGTGGGTGCCTTTTTTCGCCGGCCGATGGAGAAGCGTCTCTAATCGATCTCGAGTCTCGGACCGGCGACCCATAAATTTGCTCGACACCGAGGAGAAATGCTTTATTGTGACGTTTTATTTTCGGCCTTTCCAACGCGCCGCTATTCTACGCGCGAATATCGATGGACGAAGAAAGGAGGAAAGAGAACGAGAAAATAGTTGACCCTCTTGACGTCTAGCCAATTTTTATTTCTTTTCTTTCTTCTTTCCCCCGCCACCCCCCCCCCCTCTTTTTTCTTTTAAGGTATTTTATTTTATCTTTTTTTTGTTTAATTTTCTTTTTTTCTCGTAAAATTAGAAGAGAGAACTTGACGAAAAGAATTCATAACGTTCGATCGGATCGATCGAGAATCAACGAATCGAGATGATTACGTGTATCGATTGCGTGCTTGAAATACTATTCGATTATACGCTCGAGATGTGCACAAAATAATGGAATTAGAGCGAGACCGAATCGAGCCGTAATTTCTCGAACCGTTGGCTCGCCTAACTGTATCATTTGCATAGAATAAAGTGATCCATCAATATCGATCGCGTATCTTTGACCTCGTAACAACAGTTTAAATTGTCCCTGATGTAATATGACTTCGAACTAAACTCCTGGCTCATAGCTTGTTTCTTTTCTTTTCTTTTCTTTTCTTTTTTCATTCTCCTCCTTTCATTTATTTATTTCTTTATTTTTTTCTTCTTTAATAAATAATTTTACCTTGAGAAAATTAACAAAGAAGAGAGCGAAGAAATCCACCTTTATACGTTCCCAGTTTGATGACACTCATTAATGGTATTTATAGGTCCTTGGAATAAGGAACTCGCGCGTTAATTTATGAAAATGTATGTTAAGCATTAAAACGAGACACCATTGCGAGATTGCATCGAGTTGCGGGTCCACGTGAGACTCAACGATAGAAATATTCCAGCGATTCACAAGCAACCATTTCAAAGTTTGTCGATTAATTAAAGAGTCGCTTTCGAAGGGCGACACCTTGTCGTGATAACTTTTCGGTGCCACTTTCACAGTGGATTTTTTTTACACGTTCGCATTATAAGCATTTAGATTCGAGTTAAATTCCGAGAGAAGAAATTCTCTCTCTCTCTCTCTCTCTCTCTCTCTCTCTCTCTCTCTCTCTCTCTCTCTCTCTCTCTCTCTCTCTCTCTCTCTCTCTCTCTCTCTATGGTGGGACAAAATTATTACATCTGTCAATCGAAAACTGGCGTTACATGTAAACGGTTTTTTTTCCTTCTTCTTTTTCTTTTTTTTTTTTTTGAATAATCTCACAAGGAAAAATTCGAGATAAATATTTGTACGATAATATAACGAGCTATCTATCGATCGATCGATCGATCGGTCGATCGATCGTAAAGATCAAGAATTGTGTATACGATTTAATTAACAATAGATATTTATACTTAATGAATATTTAGAGGCCCTTTCAACGGCTTTCATTAACGACGTCGCTGTCACACTTGGCCAACATCACTCGTAGCTCGGTTATTCAACACGGTTTAAATCTCGGATTAGAACGTGAATTACAAACGAAGGAGGATGTAGATGACGATGGTTAAGCCTTTTAAGGTCGTAATTTTGAAACATTTGAGAAGATGTATACGAGCACGGTAGCCATATGCGCGTCCTCGAAATGGCAGTGAAAGCGAAAGAAATGTGGTACTCGCGGGGATTAGAAGTTGAGAGTTGGGTTCTAGTAAGGGATGTCCTCGCGTGTAAATCAGTCGACAAGGTCGAGAAAAACTCGCTCGAATTCGAAACACGTAGCTTGTTTTACGAGCCGAGGTACGAGAGAACCGTACTTTTAACCTCTCGAGTTCGCTTCCCTAAACAGAATAACACGTGGTCGAGGAAAAGTTTTGTGAGAAAGAAAGGAAGAAACTAGAGATTCGTACAGACCCACACCATTCATTTCTCTCTCTCTCTCTCTCTCTCTCTCTCTCTCTCTCTTTCTGTCTTTTCACTCTTTTCTATTTTTTCTCCTATTTTTTTTGTTTCGATTTTTATCGCAATACGAGCGCGTTCCCGTTCCTTGTTTTCCATCCGAAAAAAGAAACAAAGAAAAAAAGAAAAACAATAAACAAAAAAATAATCGTCCGAAAGGCGAGCCTCGTTACTTGCACGTAAACGAGATTTGATTTACGAGCTTACGAATTCTCTTCGTTTATTCTCCACCGTGCTCCTCTCTCTCTCTCTCTCTCTCTCTCTCTCTCTCTCTCTCTCTCTGTAGTTTCTAAAAACAGTCACGCTTGGATACTCCATACTCCTAACAATCGGTCAGATCGATCGTTTCTCCTTTTTCATTTCGGGACGAAGGTTACGGGCGTACGGTTGCTCCTGTTACGTTCGATCGACGATCAAAATTGAATCGACCGGTAATAATAATAAAAATGTTCCTTCGATCGTTTTCGTCGAAATAAAAAGAAAAAGAAAAAAAAAAAAAAAAAGAGAGAGAAAAGAGGTCCAAATCGCGATGACCATGAATTCGAAGATAAATCCGTGGCCGACAGACACGCGGCCGAATGAAGTCGTTCGGGCAGAAAAGAAAATATATACATCGTCGTTCGTTTATGCTAGTCCACAATCGTGTCAACATGGTTCTTGGTTATCTACATATATCCAAAGAGAGAGAGAGAGAGAGAGAGAGAAGAAAAAATAGGGCGGGGGTGAGGAGTGGGAGGGAAGGGGAAGAAAAAGGCGAAACGAAAAGAAACGAGGAAAAAAAAAAAAGAAAAAAGAAAAACCCTATGCGAAAGTCCACGTGGTCGTGGTCGTGGTGCATCTCGAGCTTTGACAAAAAAAAAATTTGACATGTGTACGGACGGACGGTGGTCGGTTGGAAAAAGAAAAAGGGTGCTGACCCCTCGCTACGGGGTGCACAGCAGGGTGTCGTTAGCTCTCGCGTCTTTAAACTCTGTTTTAAACCTATCTCTGAACGAGGTCCCGTTGTTCTCTCTCTCTCTCTCTCTCTCTCTCTCTCTACTCTTTCATACACCCTTTCACGTTAGCTCGTGTTTTCTAGGTGGCTTGCCTCGTACGAGATTATATGTCCTAAGGGACGAGAATCCCTTTGAGAAATCCCGCAGACATATAAATTTCTTCTCTCTCTCTCTCTCTCTCTCTCTATGTGTTTCTATATTCCCAAGTCGCGTGCTAACTTCAATTTTGTCGAATATATAATAAAAAAGAACAAGGAGAGAGAGAGAGAGAGAGAGAGAGAGAGAGAGAGAGAGAGAGAGAGAAAACTACGTAATTCTAACATAAAACGTACAAATTTTACAAAAGTAATTGTCGAGGTAAAATGTAAAAATGAAGTGTGAAGGGAAATAATTAAGAAAGGGGGATAATTAAAACACCTATACTTTTTTACGATCATATGTTTATCTTACTGATGCGAATACAAAATATGTAATTATGTAAAACGCGACAAGCGGTATATAATTAACTACTCGTTCGTGTCCTAATTAATTACCATAAATCTGTAAGCACGATACGAACAATCTTCGAACGTTTAATGTACGCAGAAAAACGTTGTCAGTTTTCTGCCTCGGCGAGATAGAAAAGTGTTGTATGGGAAAGTAAAATGGCGTACATTGAAACGGTGGTAGGCCGAAGCATGTACATATCTCTCTCTCTCTCTCTCTCTCTCATATCCATACTTGTCGCAGAACTATCAGGAGCTTGCGATTATCGATTATTCGTAAGATCCTGCGGTGAGCCGAGAGAAGAGGCTATAAATCACGTCGTTGGCGATCGTTGCAACGGCAAACGATCGTTCGCTAAACGTGTATGAAGCAACAAAATTCGACGAAGGACTTTACGTGCGACCGCGTTCTTGCGTTTCTGGCGCCATTAAATGGCAGGTCTGGCCAATAGCGGCGCATAAGTGCCGGCAGTCGTATTTGCATACTCAGTTAGCGGCATTCCAGACGCCGAGGAGGTATATAAGAGTTAGGCGTGTAAGCGCGGAAGAACGCAAAAGATATCGATGGAAATCCGTTCCGTTCGGGGGAAAAAAAAAAAAGGTCGTCGTTTTACACGCGAAACCTTCTTTCCGATCTACTTTTAGCTACTTTCTTTCATTTCTTTCTTCATTTCTTCCTCCTTTTATTCCCGATAGTATACAGTTCTTCGGCGTATCATAGCAAACGCTGTCTCCGCCGCGTCGTCTCTTCACGTTTTTTACCTACGCACGTTTCTTCCTTCTTTCCTTTCTTTCCTTCCTTTTCTTTTCTCATCTTGTTTCTTTCCTTTTTCTTCGTAAAACAGAGACAATTACGTTACTACCTGTCGCGTAGTTGTTGAAGTGTGACCGTTTCCAAGCGATATTTTTAGCTCCATTAAATCCTCAACCCAGTCAATAACTATTTGCCGTTTGTGCATTTGCTATTCAGTTAACTAAATTCCACGTGCGAAAGCAACGGTCAACCATGAGCGACCCCAACTTCCGCCATTCTTTGTCCACAATTTTTCCGAATGCCAAAAGATCATAGTTCTTTTTTTCTTTTTTTTTTTTTTTTTTTTTTTTTTCTTTTCGATGATTCCTATAACGCGTTTAATATTTATCCCGTCCGGTGAATCACGCTTTATAAACACGTATGTATACTCTGAGGGGATGGGGGACGGGGAGAGGGGCATAACATAATAGTTACTAATCAGGGTAAATGCAAATTCGTGACGATGTATGGAACTTTATATATATATATATAAATGTATACGCACGAAAAAGAAAATCGCGTGCTCTTTTTTTCCTTGCTGTCGCATTAGTTAAGGTCGAACGTTGGTCATTCGGATAAATTATTACGCGTATCTATCGGTATCGAAACGTAAATTATTTTCATCGTTCTCGTCGAGTGAGAAACGCGGGCTTACATTTCGTATTAAATGACTCGCAAGGAAATGAATTATCGTGTCCGTTGAATTATTTATAAAGGCTATTGAATTAGAATGCTCCGATATTCAAGGCATATTCGTCATATTACGTCAGGAGGTATAGCGCGATAAAATTTAGCCGCTAATTCATTTGTATCTTCGCTCGTGATCGCAACAACGTAATTACCTGCAATTTAAGAACCACGGTGCTTTATCGTATATATTACTTATGTGCCGTATAACGAAGCTCTCGGTTCGGCCGTATACTACGAATACAATTTTACGATGTATAAAATGATTTTAGGGATCACTCATGTCGACATCGGTTAATACAAATATTATTTTACTCCTCTTATCAAAAGGAAAAAATGTTTATCCAGCGTTCATTATCAGCCGATTATCGTTTTAAGGAATTCGATAATATTCGGTATATCGGACGATGTAAGTACTTAATTAATTTACAAACACTTCCCTTATATTCGACCGAGTCGACGAGATAACGACGCATTTCTTACGACGAAGTAACATCGAATAAATCGGGATCGGTACTTTCTCAGAAAATGACATCATTAACTTCTCGCTCGTGAATAGATGTGACGTTTTATCGTCCTATCATTCTTCCCTTCTAACGTATTCACGATAGCGTCGCAAATCGTAAGCCTCTTAACGGGACAAAATTTGGACTCTCCGAGCGGGCTAGCTGGCTCAGCACGCGCGCGCGCGCCAATATCCCTGTAATCCGTATTTACTCGTCGTACGTTTTCGAAGAATTTAGAGAACGATAAAAGCCGACAGGACCGTCATTTAACGCGAAAGAGCTCGCGAGGGAACAACGGGAACGCTTCCATCGGGGGAACCTATGCTAATTTATGCTCCTGACATTTTCTTTTTTTTTTCTTTTTTTCATTCATCTATGTATGCGTGTACGTATAAAACGACTTTTAATACGTCAAACCGAATGACGATCGATCGATCGATCGATCGATCAGTCATAATACCCGATGCAAATTATTACCGTTTACGCATGTAAAAGAAGGAAAAATATCGTATCGAATACGCACGAACGAAATCGATCCGGTATTAACTATATAATTCGTGAAAGCGAACGAGGAAATTAACAAAATATTCGATTTTTTTCGAGCGACATCAACCTCGATTTTCTCTTTCACGAGATTTCGTCTACCACGGCGGAGTCGATCCTTTTTTCGAACGTAATGGCGAGCCGAGACCGTCGTCGTCATCGTGGGACGATTTCTTGCTCGGATTAAGCAGCGTGACCAGGCGGATTTTCTTTCCGTCGTGGAATTCGAGCAACGAGTTCGATGAAAGACTCGACTCGAGAAATATACCGGAGGATGAAAACAAGGACAAAGAGAGAATTATCCTCACGGATCTTTACGAGTTCATTCGAGAGGATTATCGACGATCGTACGAGAATTCGATCCTTAATGAGCGAAGAATTTTTTATTTCCTTCTCGTTCGTTGGTATTAAATCGACCGAAAAGGAACCTTCGTATTTCACGAATCGCAAATACTTCCGTATCGTGGTTCCTTCGCGAGTAGGGTATTACGATATAACGAAAAAGAAAAAAAGAAAGAGGGGGAAAAGAGAGAAGAAAAGAAGAAAAACGGTCCGAAGAATTTTAAAGAGAGCCAACAAGATTTTCAAGACCTTTTGTAAAACAATTGTCGCGTCTAAGAGAGGCATATGTCGAACATATGACGCTAACTTCCCTTCGAAGAAATCACCGAGTAAATTTATGTTAGTCTCCAACTGTGGATTAACATAAATCGCGTGAATTCGCTCATTTCCGAATACAAAACCATGAATATATACGTACTTAAAAGGTTAGAATTATTATACGCACGTTTGTAATATAATACATAAATAATTATGCCCGTGTATTATACGTCTAGATACATTTTTCATTCGCTTCCATTACGTATTAGAATCGGATCGATGAATAATGCATCGATTTCTATGGGTCGATACACGTCCGTCCTATCAGAGTATAGTCGATTCCTCGAATCCATGCCCATATTCAAAGCAATTTACGTCCTACCTAACATCCCCTAATTCCATGCATTTCGATGCAAACTATCTCTTAGGGGTTGCCCAAAATGACTTTTTTGATCTTTATATCCTTCTTACCTTGTAATAAAAATGAATATTTCAAATTTGTTGAAAGAAGATGGTCGACGAACTCTTATAATCTTTGTATCAACGAACGACGTTTCGGTTTCATTGGATTATTAGTACCGCTAATTGCTCTTTTTTTTTTTTTTTTAATTTATTACCGAGATAATAGATGCGAGCAGGTGTGAATCATTGTTTACGAAAAAATATCATTGTTTCCACACGACCTGGATTTCGAGTGATCTCTTTCCTCGAAAAAAAAAAGAGACATTGTGAGTCGAAAGAGCCAAGAGGCTGTGTATTAAATATATTATTATATGTGGAACTCGCGACGGAGAGACAGAGAGAGAGAGAGAGAGAGAGAGAGAGAGAGAGAGAGAGAGAGAGAGAGAGAGAGAGAGCGCGCGCAATGCCAAAAATGGCTTAGAAAATAAGATTTAATCGGAACCGAACCGAGTACACTTGCAAGAAACATAATCTTGTCGTAATCTCTACTCTCATCGATCGGTTATATCTCTTCGCATTAGAATCATCGAGGTCGTTTGAAATGCAGCTGGCGATCGATCGATCGATACAAATATTTCCACACGTTTTATAGGATCGTTGGGGAAGTAGAGGTGTCTCGCGGCTTACTCGTTTCTCAAAGAACACGATCTCTCTCTCTCTCTCTCTCTCTCTCTCTCTCTCTTTCGCGCGCTTTCTCTTTCTTTTTCTCGCGAGCAGTTGGATGCGTCTACTTTACATCCTATTCGATCGTAACGAGTGACAGTCTCGGTAACGAGATACGATGTTCCACCTTACGAAAAGCGTAATCTCGAGATCGGTTGCTCTTCGCGTACTACTTGGCATCGAGTCGCGTTATCAAAACGACAGCGAGACCAAATGTGGCGTCGTAAGAGAGCACGCGGGTAAGAGAGAAAGAGAAAATGAGAGAATCTACAAGCCGGAACTCTTTCTTCGTCTTCCTCCTCGTCCCCATGAGCGATACGATGTGAGACAAGAGGGCTTACGTATCTAGAGTAATTTACCTGTCGGATTATCACCACGGAATCGCGTCTCAATTACTGCACTGTCACGACGTCTGACAGTTCTACACAACTCCGATGTCTTTTGCTCTCTCTCTCTCTCTCTCTCTCTCCCATCTGTTTCTCTCAGTCTCTCTTCCCCAACTATATTACTCTCTTACTCTCATCGAGCAAAGGAAATCGATGCCACTCCGATAATATCGGACGTGTTTCGTAATTCAATTACTTTCTGATTGTTCAGGTATTTTGCTTCGAAACTTCACCGAACGGGCTGACACGAAATAAGATAAGAAGTACGTAACGGAATCGCGCGTTGAAAGATTTTTAATAATTTTAATAAGAGAAAATTATAACTCAGACCGTCCGGCCAAGATGATAAGTCGTTATGCTAACGTTCTACTTCTCGAGCTCGTTAATTGATTCCTTTTTATATGATTACACCTCACAAATTAACTCTAATTTAATTAATAAGAAAATAAACGAATCGAAGGATATATCATAAGTCGACGAGCTTAAACTTTCTTCTTAGACGTTCGAATACGATTGATTTACACTTCATGCGGCACGATCCGTCTCGGTTTATACTTACACTTGCCATCGTAGACAAAATATTAGCAATAAATGATGATACTTGGAACCCATTGTTCCAGTCCGAGAAAATTGAAACCGATAACGCGTGGATTGAAGAAGGAGCGGTGAGGGGTAGGGGGCGGGGCGGGGGAGGGAGGGAGGGGGGGGGGGGTCACGCTAAAGCTTAAGTATCGAACGGCGCGATAAGGAAAACGATCTATCGGGATATATGAGCCGTTGATTTTGAAAGTGGGGCAAGTCCATTTTACTTTATTGCCAGATATTTAATGGTTTGCGTTTGAATGGGTTTAAAAAATATTGCTAAGCGGTAATAGATCTATTTTATATATTTTTTTTTTTTCTTTCTTTCTTTCTTTCTGGTCTCATTTCATGCAAATTTAACGTGCAATAATGGTTATCCGTGTCAGGTGAAAAAAATCACGGCATTGGTATGCGCCCGAATGGACCTGACTCGCTTTCAAAATCAACGCACAATAAATATCGTTCTCGAAATAAATGATATTTATTGCGAATTGATTGATAACTTACATTTTAATGTCAATTTGTAATAAGACTTAGCTTTAACTATTTTCTTTTTTGTTCGTTTCGCAAAATGGATTTGCCCTTTTTTTTTTCAAAATCAACGTATCGCATATTCCCTTTGGTATTCTTAGAATCGAACGTCGATGAGAGAAATGAAGGAAATAAATATACGCAATTGACAGGCAATACGATTCGTTACTTTAATTCCCGATAAGTAGGAAAAATCAAATTTTTCGTCGAAAGATATCGATCAGGCGAAATATTAACGGAAGGCTTGAACTACGTACGCCTTGAAATCTTACGACAGTTTGACAAGCGAGCCTATGAGTTTCATTAAATAAAAACCCACTCGTTTCTCTTATCGCTTGTCCTTATCGATTCAACTTACAAAGGTACAAACAAATCGTTCTCTAAACGACAAGTCCATACACTAATTCATTCGAGAATGCTCGCGCCGATAAAACACTGCTTGACTGTGAAGCCACGTGGATATGATAAATAGATCCGGCAGTTTTACGTTGAAATTTAAATGCTCGAACGATGAGCCACGCGACGAGGCGATCGTAAAGTGTCGTGAATATCCATTTATAGAGAATGTTAAAACGGAATTTCTACGTATGCCTGTTTACTTTTTTCTCTCTCTCTCTCTCTCTCTCCCTCTCTCTCTCTCTCTCTCTAACTTTGTTTCTTTTTCCTGTTCCTCCTCCTCCTCCTCTTCTTCTTCTTCTTCTTCTTCTTCTCCTTCTCATACAACGAGTCTCGCGTATTTATTTTCCATTTTAAGAATCAACGAATACGGAACGATCGACTAATTAATTTTAATTACTCGTCGAATATAGCGGTAATAGTCGAAAAAAATGTGAAAAATTTACCACCTAGAATATCGTATAAACTTCGTCATTCATCGTTCATTCATTACGGCCGAGCGTATTTAATGGGAATTCTTTCCCTTTCATTTATCAGGAATGTGTCCTTAGGTCGGACCGACCGTCGTCGTCCCTTCTGCTAGAGATAAAAAACAAAAAAGGAAGAAAAAAAAAACACAGAGAAATAGAAAAAAAAGATGCTCTTTTCGTTCGTGGCGAGAGAAAATAGCCGAAGGTGCATCTGCGGTTCGGATGCAGAGAGAAAAGAGGAAGAGAGAAAGAGACAGAGAAAGAGAGAGAGAGAGAGATAGTTTATCTAACAAGCCGCTCTGAAATTATGCAAGGTGCAAGGAACGCGTTGTTTGTCTAACGATCGAAAGGATAAATACGAGGTTCCGTAGGAAGTAGCAATTATGAGGAGGCCTGTCTTTTTGTGAAATTACGTACAGCTGCCGAAGGCAGACTGCCGTTTATTGGTTCGATCTATGGTTAATGATAGACGGACGTATGTCGATTGCCACTGTCCATCGAAAAAATGTAATAGCTCTTACTTACGGTTCGTAAATGTTTGTGTGTGTGTGTGTGTGTGTGTGTGTGTACGAGTCACCTAGTTGCCTTAGTCAACTACGACGAACTCTTGCAAGAGAAACATGTCGTTCGAGAGATAGATATATAGCAAACGAACTATCGAGAGAGTAAAAGAAGGCTCCCTGAAAGTAGGCAAAGGAAAGATGTTGCATTCAACGACAGGAGTCTTGGTAGTAGTAACAATGTGTCCTTGGCAAGGACCAACGACGTTTAGATCAGAACGAGATTCACACGCGAGATCACGCAGCGGGAACAATGGAGCCCGTTGTTCACGATCCGTAGCCACTAATCGCGTCAAAACACGCGTTAAGGATCATCCTGGCCGACAGCCGACAAACAGAGACGGCAGACCGGATGGACGGACGGACGGACGGACGGACGGACGGATGGATGGATGGATGGACGGACCGACGGACGAAGAAACGAAGGCGGACAGACGCGAGCGGTGAAGAGAAACCATGTTGATGCCTGCCGGCTTTAGATCAGGTTGAGTGAGTTGTTTCTCTCGAATCCATCCTCCCTCCTGTGCTCGGACCACCTCCTTCGTTTTCTCCCCTTCTCTTCCCTTCCCACCTCCTCTTCTTCTTCTTCTTCTTCTTCTTCTTCTCTCTATATACTCGTCCGCTTCTTCGAGATAATGCTCGGCTACTCCTCGACTACTTTTCTTATTCGACCTATTCTACTCGTCTCGAAATTCAAATTTGATGGTAAAGAACGAGTCGATCGTTTTATGCGAGATACGAGAATACCATGATATTACGACGATGGAATGAACTATTTAATCGATTAACGTTAATAAAATCATTTTCATTTGGGTACTTTTATCCTGTTAGGATAACAGGCGAATTTGTATTATATATTCGTTGACCAGGTGTAACGTTGTTTAAATACGTTCGAGCGTAAACAATCGCGGCTAGATCAGGAGTAAGCCATCCACGGTAGTGAAGGAGGGGCGTTTGGTAGGAGGACGGTAAATTCTCATGTGGATAAATTACGAGGTGAAGATAAATCGTTAAGGTGGAGTCTGAAAATCGGTAGGCGGTGTTAGAATTCTAGCTGCAACTTAGCTGCCCACGCAGCTTCACCTTCTTATATAATATGTACGTGCATGTAGAAAATATATATATATTATATATATATATATATATATATATATATATGTATGTATATGTATATTTATGTACGTACGTACGTACGTACGTATGTACAACTAACTCATACTTATAGATATTCTCGGAACGATAATTGTTAGCGACTTTAAAAGCGCTAAGAAAAGTGACGGGACCGTTGTATTGTCTTGTAAGAGCGTACGCTTCTTAACAAGCGACCGTGGAACGATGAAATTCAATTCTAAATGACTTGAATCTCATCCGAGATTAGGTACGTGACGTGAAATAAACTCAGGAGTAATGCGTTTTACGGTTCTCCTCGTTTTCTTTCTTTAACTCTTACGGTTCTTTACGCTCGGTTACAGTTTTGATTGCGCTATTAAACGATCGAAGAAGGGAAAAGGGGGAAAGAAGAGAAGAACGAAAGAAGGAAGGAAGGAAGGAAGGAAAGAAAGAACGAACGAAAGGAAAGCTCGTTGTTCTAACGATTTCCTCGAAACGCGTTAAACGATTACGAGAAAAGTTCACGAAACGTATGAACCGACGTATCAACCGACGAGATATTGATAATCATCGAATAAAAATAATGAAGAAACCGTTTGATAATAAGCTCAGTGACGATTTTACTCGTGGCGTTTAAGCGAACGTACGATAAAACTCACCCTCTTGAAGGGAGCAAGCACGCACGTCGTCCTTTGGTCTCGTTGACCGAAAGATTTACGAGCAACGGGGAGACTCCGAAGGAGGAACTGCCACCGTGCGTTTGTGATACGCCTCGTGGATCGCCAACCGAGCGGAAATAAACGTCTCGTAAACCTGCTCGGCGCTTAAGAGCCGACGCGCGAGGCCTTCTCATATTTTTTTCTTTTCTTCTTTTTATCTTCATCTCTCTCTCTCTCTCTTTCTAGCAGTCCTGAACGTGGGCCCCATGCAAACGACGATGCTGCGGATCGTTCGGAGAGCGTGATAGAAAAAGAGAAAAAAAGAAAACCAGCTTTCCGCGAGTTTCTTCCTCTCGGACTCGCAAACGAATCGTGTCCCGATAAAAGTAGCTCGTACGACCGACTCGATCAACGACCCTTCTGTTTTTCATATCTCACCCGGATAATTGGATCGCGCGATTCTTTTTTTTTTTCTTCTTTCTTTCTTTCTTTTTATCGATTTTAACGTTTTCCATTAATTTCCATTTAATTAATCTTCAAAACTTGAAAGAGGCGGGAGGGATTACTTTGCAATTTTCACGTTCGTCGACTCCTTTCTCTCTCCTTTCCTCTCTCTCTCTCTCTCTCTTATCGTTTATACGATAATATATAAAGGAGACTTTACTCTTATATTAGAAACTCTAAAAGGATTTGCAAATTTGAAATTATTCTCTTCGTTTCGGTAGGACGATCGAAGGAGCTCGTTAGTAAGATTACATGTAATTGAGGAAAAAAGAAAGGATTTTTGTACTCTCCCCCTGTCTCTCTCTCTCTCTCTCTCTCTCTCTCTCTCTTTCTCTATCTTCATTACATACTCTCGTAATTCGCACGAAATCGAAATATTCGCGAGTTATACTAATGGCGCGAGAGAGAGGCAACTGGGATGACCAGTCGGAGCTCACATAACGACCGTACACCGATATTATCTCGCTCATGTAAACGCGCATTGAAAAGCGGTTTAAGCGTTCGTTCGATATAACCAAAGAGAAGAGAAGAGAAGAGAAGCCGTCATGCGATATATAGATACATAAACCGAGCCACTCACCAAAGCGGATTCTAACGAGTCATCATCGGTGTATCCGTGCCGAAGGGCTCGCGGATCGATCGAGGAGGACCCTCGTCGATATAAGGTCCGACCAGATGGCTATCTGAGTTATAGCACGAGGCATGACTTCTACGTCGCGTTATCGTACCCTTCTATCCTAGGCCGAGCAATTTGCTACACCGTCCAGTCTAAACATTGAACCTCCGATCTCTCTGGCAATACAGGTAATACATACGTCTTTGACGATATACCGAACGGATAAGGATGGATGGTATCGATATTCGAAATCTCTATTTGTACTTGCTATCTTTTAATCGTTATTATACTCGTGAGATTTTCTGATTGTATTACTCCTTTCGCGATATATCTTCGTCGTATAAATATTTTTTGAACGCGATTGCGCGGGTATTGATGGAGGGGGGGGGGGGCGATGGGGGACAGAGGAGAGGTGAGGGTAAGGAGGGATGGTACGGATTTTTGATAAGCGATCGATAGACCTAACGAAACATTTCCAAATGTTTTGATGTCCAACACCTACCTACGAAGCCTATCGGATTATTATCGGGATACTGCGCAATGGAATATCTAAATAAGGTATGACCACTGAAGCATGTAACGTTGCAGGGCGTCCTTAATTAATGACACGCCTTTCCATGCATGGTATTCGTGCCAATAATAATCACCCGACGAGAAACACGTTTTCTAAACGGGAGGCATCGTTGCGACGAGACAATACGAATCTATAAATCATATCTTTACTCGTGAACGCTCGTAATGAATGGGATTTTATGTCGAGTGAGAGAGCGAAGGAGTATTGAGAGGGAGAGAGAGAGATAAAAAGAAAAAGAAAATAAAATATATGTGTACCTAAGTGCAATCGATAAGGATTGGTTAAAGTCTCATTAAAATTTGCTTCATGCTTTTCGTTGTATTATAGTATCGCAACGTAACTGTCAGCTCGATTGATTTACAAGCGGTGATCAAAGAAAATCACAAACGTTGTGTCAACATTTATAACGTTATCTATTTTTCCAGATCGATAGCCTCGTTCGATCTTTGTCTTTCGTCGGGACTGGATGCTTCCGTTTTGTCGTCGTCCTTTGATTGTTCTCTTTTCGATCGATCAAGATTTTAACACATTGATAAATACGAGAGGATGTTGACAATAATCGATAAAGTTGTATTTTATTATATGTTAAAAAAAAAAAAAAAAAAAAAGAAAAGAAAAAGAAATTCGAGTTTCGAAATTGAAATCTGGCGGGATTATTTTTTCTTTTCTTCTCTCTCTCTCTCTCTCTCTCTCTCTCTCTCTCTCTCTCATTAGAATCAATTTCAAACTTTACGAACGTAATAAAATTTGATTAGGTTAACAATTCCCATGGTAGAAGGCAAGTTCAACCAAGAAAAGAGAAAACCAAGAACGACCATGTGAACGACGATCGCAAGCAAGAATCTCATTATCGGTCAATATAAGTGCCGTTGCGATTAGAAAGCGTAGTAAAAGTTGCATTAAGATCATAATTGATTGAACCAACTCGAGATATATCGATAACACGGACCTATCGTTCTTTCGGTCGACGTTTCGGCATCGATGGGACGATTTTCCCACGAGTTTCACGTATTTGCCGGGACGATCCATTCGATAATTGTACTAATTTCGGTTGTTTGCTTAGTTCCTTCTTCAAAAGGACTTTAGTCTGTCGGCTTTCGAGGAATGGTTTCGAAAAGGGAGAAATTTCTTTTTTCCTCGGGTGTAGACCGGTCGATATGTTCGGACCGTAAAGAGAGATAAGGGTTAAGCGTCAAGACGGTCTCTTAATTAATTTCTTTAGATTAGACGGTGAGAAAGATCGAAAGGAAGAGCGGAGAAAATGAAAATGGAAATGGAAATTTTACGTTGGTGGGGTCGAACGTTTTTTTGTTTTTTTTTTTTTTTTTTTTTTTTCCCCCCAATAAAAAGCGTTATGTCGAATCTCTTTTTTCTCCCTTTTCTTTTTCTTTTGCGCCTTCAAAAATAAAAAAGCAACGACATTTTCGTTCGTAGAAACGATTGGTCCGGGACGAAGGAAGAGAAGTGGCTCGTGGTAGTCTGTTAAGTCTCTCGTTAAATTTATTCAGAGCTCCGAGACGTCGATGTGAATCACGCGTCGCTAATAAATCGGCACCGATCTACGAGAGTTACCATTGTGTGAGAAAGATCGGGCCGGTTGCATCTATATTTACGATTTATGTATACGATTATGTACCTGCTCCTATAAGCCCGACTCGTAGATTTTATTGCAGCGTATATCACGACTGATGGAAGAGAGGCAAGAGATAAATTCTTAATGAAACGCGCGTCGAGTTGTGGCATCTTGATCAATAATTAAAACCTGCCGTAATTCGTTAAAGTCGCAACCCCATTTAAATCGATTCGTAATCCTCGACGTAACTATTAATACGAATTTATCATTTCAAACGTCATAAATATCGATTTTCTATTTCTTACAATTTCCTACAAAATATCCCATAATTTTGCTTACGTACGTCGCAACGTATAATCGAACGAATGTTTTTCCAGAAAATCTTTACCATCGGACTTCCCTGACGTATCGCACATCCCGAACATTTTCTTCGATCTTGTCGGTAATTTATGGATGACGATTCTCTACGCCTACCATCTCCTTAAGATGATTCGCGATCGAAAAAGAGAAATAAACCTGACTATTCGCGGACGTTAGACGGAAGGATGATAAAAGTAAATTAACTTCGACCCGGCCGGTCGTTTGGATATCCCATGCCAAGAGAAACCTGCTTGGTGAATAAATGACGATTATTCTGTCGGTATATAACCTGAAATCCTGAATCAATATTAAAACGCGACGTAAAACAAGCTGCCTTCGCCCGATGATACGTCTTCGATATATTGCTCGACGTTAATATCGTATTTCTCAAACGCTCATATTTCCATCTTCGTTATAATTTGTACATCTTTCATTTTTTCTTTTCTTTGTTTTTTTTTTTGTTTTGTTTTGTTTTTTAACAGCCACACAAAGTGTGGTATCGTCGAGCGAAGCGAGTCGATAGAATAATTTCATATATCGTTCGTTGTGTTACGTAAGTACTTGCTAAGATTTCCTTGAAAAATGTCGGCGGGGCAATCAACGATGTTATATTTTCAATGTTAACAAATACAAACATGAGAATTCGACGTAGGCGTGAATATCCATTCGAAAAAGCCTCGCTGAACTCTATTCGTAATCGGTGTGTGAGCGTGCATTATCGAAACATACGCGCATTATCGTACGAAGAATTGAAAGGAATCGTACGAGTCGATGGTTAGAAATGCCCCGGGGTCTTATCCAATGATAGTCCGTAAATCAAGGCGTTAACATCGTTAAAACAGGTCCGAGGCTATTCGACTTGGACGATCAATTAGCCGATAACAAGGGAAACAATTGATTCGTTCAATTAGTAATCCGTTGATAGTCGTTAATGAAAATCTAAACGTGGGAACTAATTTTTTGAAAAGGCCGACTGGTTCGCTTTATATTTAGAAATAAAAAGGAAATAATAGAGAGAAAAAGGAAACGTAATTACTATATCAAGTTGAAAATTTCATTCGAGAGATAACGATAGTTCATAATTCATTCAGAATGAATAAGTTATGAATGACTTGCGCGAATCGTTCTTAGATAAACTACATAAATAGTTCGTTCGCGCATTCTATTAAAGTAAGAGAAATGGTGGGCGGGAGGGGAAAAAGGGTCGTGACTTTTTCGTCGTACGGTGAAAAACGTAGTCGAACGAAAGGACAGAGTTCTCACGTACTCGGTAACACGATAGACGTACGAACGCATAAATATTGATGTGTGTTCATTTGGGGGCCGCACTTGTAAGTGAAACTCGGTGAGAGAGTAGAAGAGGTCTTGCTCTTATATACTCGCGTATATAAAGCGTATTGGTAGTGTATATCGGCGAATTCGATACTCGCGAACAAACAGGCCACGTATGGTTCACGTAGGCATGCGGCTTCGGAGAAGAAAATCATTTTGAAAACGAATGCCACCCCTATTCGATAACGTCATCGAATGTTGTTTCAGGTGTTGGCCTTTTGTATCACGCTGGATAATTTAAATTCGAGAATAGAGAATACCTATATAGATATTGGAAAATAGTCTGAAGGAATTCGACGATTCATTGATACTAAAAGTATCGGAGGAAAGAAGAAGGAGGTGGGATACGTCACAAGTTGAGTCACAAGCATATAACGTCACACATCGCCGTCGTACTACGTGTTTATTATATACTTTAGTATATTCTCGTATGTGTATACCTACCGTGAGCTAGATTTTATTCTAATCGCGATAGACTTACGAAAAAGATATATATATATATATATATGTGTGTGTGTGTGTGTGTGTGTGTGTGTGTGTGTGTGTGCGTGCGTGCCCGTGTCGTGTATTTTCCTCGAATAGTCTAGGAATTTCCGAGAAGAAGAGTCGGAGGTTGGGAAGGCTAATTTCGTGCCGGCAGCACGTGTGAAAGTAATTTTATGAGGGTCTGCCTTTCAAAAGGAGCCACCAACGTAGACTCCAACATCTAAAAGGTTCGCGAAATACCTGGAAGGGTCAAACTCTCTCGTCCCGCCATTTGAGTAATTTGAAATAGTGTGAAGAAACGAGAAGGGTCTTGTAATTCTAATCCTTGACAAAACGTTTCTTCATGTATTTATGCATATATATATATATATATATATGTACGTTGAAAATGTTTTTCCTGGATTCGGTTTTATTTATTAAAGATCGTTCATCGCAATATTTAATTGTTAATACATTACGATCTACGAATTAATTTGATCTTGAATATCTTATGTAATACTTTTATTTGATACTTATTTCTCTCTCTCTCTCTCTCTCCCAGCCTATCCTAATATTTTTCACCCGAAAAAAAAAAAATACAAAAAACCGGAAAACGATCGTCAATGAACAATCAAATGGTATGCCATAGAGTATATTCCCTTTCTTTGATCAATTTAAAGCGGGTTTAGGGCAAGGACTGTCATGTAAATTGGGCAGGTGCTCCGTCCCGTGAAATCGAAAAACAACGATCGATGCGATGCTGTGCGATGTTTCGGTGTGCCTTAGTTAATCTTCCTGCCTCGGGTGAAAGTCTGCGGATTCCGCCATTATTCTTTCGCGAGAACCGAAATTACCGGGACAGTGTGAATCAAACGAGCCGATAATACGAAAACGTACATAGCTTCGAGCTACGGCAGCATCGGCTTGACTTATTGCCCGATGTTAATCGTTGCTTTGCTGTGTAGGTGGTCTTCCGTTTCTTCGGTTGAAAACAACTCGAGAATTCCTTTATCTATTTCTCAATTCGCCTATATCACAAAAACACCAGCAGCATTTATCTACTAATAAAGCAACTTTGATATCATAATCGAATCACGTTTATATATATATATATATATATATATATATATATATATGTATAAGTATGTATATATGTTTAAATTGAATCGTTCGCACGAATTCGTTCTATCTATCCATCTCGCGAAATTCAGTATGTATATAAATCATGAATCAAGATAGCTCGTGATATCCTTCGTGTAATGCAAATATCTCGAATCGATTAAAGTGCATTTCAATTTATCATTGCACGATGCGCTCGTCCGATTGTAATCAAATGAATCGTTTTGGCAAGGCATCTGACAACGACTTGATTGTATATATAAATTCAATGGTTCGTGCTCGTTTGTTCGCAAAGACGTTCGAACTTATTCCGGATGATATGTGAATATATAAACGTGTTACGCGTCGTCCATTTAATTTCGTTTTATTTTCACGGTGTTCGTTTCTCTAACATCGCTGAGGTAATCCATTGAAGCATTACCACAGGTAAAGTTTATTAAACGTTCTATCTCGAGCCGAGGTACTAATTATTATAATGGTCGTATAGTAATTTAGACATAATTTGATATAATAATAATAATAATAATAATAATAATAATAATAATAATAATAATAATCACATTCAAAACATTAAATGATTTATTTAAGAAACGGTAAGATTTTTATCAATTTTCAACAATTATTACGATCTTAAATGACGCGATTAATATCGCAAGGATCCTAAATCGGATGATTCATTCTGGGGGAAAGATCGACGGTAGAGAAAAAAAAACTTGTAATTACTAGGAAGTAAATCTAAGAGAGCTCGTGCTCGTCCTATCTTTGTTAATCGCTCCTTCGAAGTACCGTTCTTAGAAGGAGACCATTGAAGAGAATATTAGAATCGCGATTATCCGTGCTACGGAATCGCACGATAAAGTTCTGTACGGTCACGCGAACATTCTCTCTCTCTCTCTCTCTCTCTCAGAGAGATCGAGATCTCATGGAGTGACTGAGAGTTCATTAGCTGAGAAGAGAGCTTATGACTGATTTTTTTCATCGACAGAATTCTTTATTTCCGTGTCCGCTTCTTCAGCACGAGAGAGAGAGAGAGAGAGAGAGAGAGAGAGAGAGAGAGAGCTACATCAATTAAATGTACGAAGAGGCTGCTTGATAGACGCGCAATTAGCAGTGATCGTCTCGACTCTTAACTAATCTCCATTTCGTTGAGTTTAACGTTAAATTATGTGAGTTTCCGAGGGGTTTAAATGAGTAACAGGGAGGTAAAGAGAGAGAGAGAGAGAGAGAGAGAGAGAGAGAGAGAGAGAGAGAGAGAATAAGTTTGCTAAGGGAAGATCGTGCATTGAACTCACCAGCATCCGCCAAAGCAGAACTTCTTAGGTTTAATCGAAATATAGCTGATAGATATTCTTGACAAGTTACAAGGACTATGATAAATAACATCTAAATAGGATATCGTTTGCTTACGCATCTTATTCCTCTTTTACATCTTATTCATCTTCGTCCGCAGCCACAACAAATGGCTATCGTGTCTGATGATGGTTGTACGATCTTTCTCCCGTATAAGACGAAAGAAAAAGATAACTACGAGTAAGATCTTTGTAACGTGGCCGTGTACCTACGTATATATATACACATACATACATATATATATATATATGAATACACGGGCACATATATACGGTTTCATTTCTCGCGCGTCTCTTTCGTAAAGGCTTGGCATTACGTTCGCGAATGTACAAAGTATCCCCTCGTCGTTAACTCGCTACAACCAGGACGATGTTCAACGAACGTAACAAGTATATACTATATATATACATATATATATATATATATATATATATATATATATATATATATCCCTTTCGCTACGTGGTAATAGCCAGGCTCCTTCTAAGGAGTCGAAACTCGTAAACTTACCGCGAACGTCTTTATAATAATCACTTTAGCAGTTTTACAAGAGCGAGAGAAAAAGAGAAAATATTGGTACGAAACGAATCGCGGTTTTCTCCCTTCTAAACGCCATTTAATTTACACCTTTTACCTTCCCTAATAATCCGGAATTCTCTTTCAACCACCGAAAGATCCATACCGCAGATATTTTGTAGGGTTTAAGGAAGCCGATCGTAAAGACGAGAAGCTTTTCTACTTTTCTTCTAGCGATCCGTGTTTTCAAGGTACGAGCTCTTAAAGAGACTACACGTTAACCGGTGGTTTTTGCGGTTTTTACTCCTAGTGAAATTTCCTAATATAATCCTCGTCCCCTAGGCCGTATAATGGAAATTCAAATTATCTTTATTTTTTACGACTTCTTTAATCGGAAATAAAATTTTCAGATGAGTACGAACTCGTGTAGATACGTAATTCGTGGATGACAATAAATCACCGATCAGAGATCTTTTTCTTTTCTTTTTTTTTTCTTTTTTTTTTCTTCGTTTCGTTAAGATACGATCCCCTGTGCTTTTGGATTCGATTAGGTACGCTTATTATGTCGTTATGATAACAGATGTATCTTAAAACGGCCCGTGAAATTTCTCTCCCAAGTCGTAACGCCCACGCGTTGCCCTCGAAATCTACGAAAATTTATTGGCTCCCTTTTTTCTTTCTTACCCCACCTCGACTTGATGAATAAACTACGGATGCTAATGACGATTATAAAACGTTCGAAAGTTACTTCGGTTGTCGTCGGAATATTGTATTTCACAAGTACGAGAGCAAACGTACGATTATAAATTTATCCATCGGAGTATTAAAATCGTCACGTCAAGTAGGTTGAACTTCCTTGCAATCTCTAAAGAGACATTACTCCATTTGAATTCCCGAGTGACATTCGTAAAGTACGAAGAACGTGCGGCATCTATCCTGAAGAGAAAGTGTCTACAAACGAAATTATAATATCTACAACTGTGCGTGTCACTCGTGCCTTCGCATCAAGTACTCGGATACTTAAATTTGAATATTGTGGCATGTCATCGAGTGCTTCAGACCGCGTCGTTCCTTCTCAACGTGAGTTTCTTTTCATTTCTTTTACTTCTTTTCTCTTTTTCCTCTCTCTCTCTCTCTCTCTCTCTCTCTCTCTTTATCGCTCTATCCCATATTTACCTCATATCTCGTTCATCTCTTCTCATTTTGGCCATATCAAGCACGTTTCGAAAAAAAAAGAAAAGAAACGAGAAAAAAATAAAGGAAACCTACACGTGTCTCATACTCTTTTTTTTTTTTTTTTTTTTATTAATATCGAGGCCAATGAACGAAGAAGAATTACTCATCGTCAGGTGCGATACATCGAACGGAATATTTATAAGTGTGTACGGGTGAGGGGGACTCGTGAAAAAAGAAAAAAAAAAAAAAACAAAACAAAAGAAAAGAAAAAAAATATTATCAACTCGATTCTAAGGAAATGAACGTCGAATAAGTTGTTGGCAATTCGTTTTAATCCCGTCTTGCTCGAATGAATTCAAATCGTACAGATCAAATCGGATTACATCAGGACACGATGTTGATAAGTATCATATTATGTATTATCATCGATATCAAAGCATTCCTCTCTCGAATGCTCACCAACGTTCCATCGTGACTTTCCTTTTCTTCTGCGAACAGAGACGGGAGTGTTTTATATCTTCGAGCTCCCAAAGGAGAATTATTAGACGACGAAGACGAAGACGACGACGACGACGACATTCTACTTCGTGAGAAGGAGAGGGGGTGGGGAGGGGGGGGCGACACTCGCCAGACCATTTCCAATTAACTCGCCCGAAATCTGTCTCCCGTCTAATTGCCATCTAAAATTGATCGTCCTCCTGAGCGCAAAAATATCGCTAAACAAATATTTATTCTCGAGAAGGAGACGAGCGTGTTAGGCTCGTTGATTTCTCTCTCTCTCTCTCTCTCTCTCTCTCTCTCTCTCTCTCTCTCTCTGGATGATGCACGATTTTCGGTAGAAACTTTTCTACCGTGTCTACCGCAAATAAATTTTCATCCGAATAAATTTAACCTCGGAGAATTTTACGAAAAGAAAATGAACATTGCAGTATGTTGAAAATGAGGCATGGAGAACGACTTAATCTTAATAATCATTATTACTGGTTATATACGTTTCTCTCTTTTTCTCCGTGAAAATCCGAGAATTGACGGAATAGAATAAAATAAGCGAAGGACGCGGACGATAATAAAATTTTTTCCTCGGATCAGACGCATGCATGACTAATTCCTCGATGGCAGACGCGTAGCCGTTTCGTTCCGATTACCGGACCTCTTCGATCGACTTATCGAAGTTTGCAATTATCGTTCTCGTCCTCGTCCTCGTTGTCGTCGTCGTCGTAAGGCGATTATCGTGGCTCGAATCGACTCGGAAAAGCTCTTAATACGATCTATCCTTGAAGGAAGAAGATAGAGAGAGAGAGAGAGAGCCGGTCGATCCACCTCGCAAGCAAATTTATCTCGTTAACCGCATCGATAGCGACCAATCATTGGATAGTTCGAGTTAGAACGTAAACCGCGATTGGTCCACCCCGTCTTACGCTTAACGGTAGACCTATTGGTACCGTAATACCGATATCAACAGATCTTTGAAAAACTTTCCTTCCAATGGTGGACGACATCGACCACATCGCTTTTCCCTCTTCTATTCTCTATTCTCCTTCGATTCTCGGTCGTTAAAAGTTTGGATAATGAAATAGGAAGAACGAATTTTGCGAGATCTCATTAGCTTTATCCTCCATCTCTAATGTTCTCTCTAATCTGTCTTACGAGATAGATAAGCATTTTATTTATTGTTACGAACGAAGAATTCCATTAACAATAAGACTACCGTTTCAGTTATCGTACGAGCCGATAATGATAGACTTTTCTAATCGCTGCAATTGCAAGCGATCTTACGCGAGATTTCTTCTTTTTTCTTTTCCTTTTTAATGTTCACCATTTTTATCGTTCGTCCTCTCCTACTATCTTGATCGATGTTTCTATTATTTCTTTTTTTTTTTTTTTCGAAAAATACATAAAGTGTTAATAATAAGTTTTGAATGAGAAACGACGACGGCACATAGGAATTCAATTTCTATTTCTTTTTTCAACTGTATCGCCGTCGTAGATCGACTCGAAGAAGATTAAAAAGAAAAGAAAAGAAAAAAAAAAAGAAAGAAAGAAAAAAGAAAAAAGAAAAGAAATGCGAATAGTTGGCGTATCTCGTCACGATCAATAGGGCCTAAGTCTCGTGCCTTTCTTCGATAAGCTCTCGAGTAGTCTCGTAAGCATTCTCACGCACTTCACGTCACGTAACTTAGAGGCCAATTTCCCTCGAAGACGTTCAGTATGTCTCTCTCTCTCTCTCTCTCTCTCTCTCTCTCTCTCTCTCTCTCTCTCTCTCTTCTTAGTTTTATTTTTTCTTTTCTCTCTTTTATTTTTTTTTATCGAAGACGAAACAGAAAAATACCAGGAAACGTTTATCGGCCAGAAAATTCTTTATCGAACGTTCCTTAAGATAAGGATAATAACGTTTCTTCTTCTTCTTTTTCTTCTTCTTCTGCTTCTTCTTCTTCTTCTTCTTCTTCTTCTTCTTCATCTTCTGCTTCGTCTTCTTTCTAGTTACTGTCGCCTCGACGTCTAGGAACTTTTTAACTAAAATAATGACATCTGCTTTTCTTCGAGATATCGAACGGAGAAAAAAAGGTAGGTATATGCATTAGCATCGACTATCTTTGAAATGTTCCGAAGACAAATTGCAGTTGAGATCATTTTAGATATATACATATATATATGTGTGTGTGTGTGTGTGTGTGTGTGTGTGTGTGTAGCTAAAACGACATATATATATATATATATTTTTTTTTCCCTATTTTCATTTTATCCACTTCGTTCTTTTTTAAATCGAACTTATCATTTTTCTTGTTTTTTCACAATCGATCGTCTTCTTTTTACCGTTCGACTTACGTCGTCTTGTTTGCCGCTTAGAAGCTTTGAAGTGCCGAGATAATTCCCGAGAAAATAAACGTTCGCGAAGGGTGAAGTAGGGGGGAGGGTAAGGAGGCGCTTAGTCGATGCACTTTGAAGACGCCTTTCTCTATACTTGGTTATCTCACGGAGTGTCACGAGAAACTCGAGAGGAAAAACGTTGAAAGGGGATTTACGTAAACACGCACTAAATTAAAGTGCACCTTCGCGAAAGACACAAGAAGTACGCTTCTCTCTCTCTCTCTCTCTCTCTCTCTCTCTCTCTCTCTCTCTCTCTCTCTGTCCCTCTCTATCTCTTCCCCTCTTTTCCTCTTTAGCCTGCTCTTGTAAGAAAGAGAAGGGTATGCTTGAAATTTAAGCGTCAATAAATAGTCTCTGGACTCGATGGAAGAAACGTTTCGTTTCATTTATATAAAATTTTACCAACGAATGCATGAACGTATCGGCTTTTATTAAGCCAAAGGTTAAGATAAAAATTAAAAGAAACCCCCCCCTCTCTCTCTCTCTCTCTCTCTCTCGATAATATACTCGAAAATCGTAGTCAAAGTATGGCTCTCATTTTTTTCTTTTCCACGTATAAAGTCATTAGAGCGCCATAAAATGGCAAGGAGAATCTCAAGTGTCTGGAAATAGTTGTTACCGCCTATCTGGCGACGACAGCCAGTGGGCAGCAGGCAGTCAGGCAGGCAGAGGGCAAGCTCTTCGTTGTGTTAGTCTTTTTCGTTTTCCTCGGCCCGACTTCCTTCCTCCTCTTCTTTCCGGCTTCCGGTCTGAGATCGGAGCAGAGAGATATTAACTTAGCGTAGATCTGCTACGTTTCAAATGCCGCGGGATCTTCAAGCGCATTCGCGTATAAACACGGAACGGAAATATACTCGAAGCGTGGCTTCTTCGGGAACGAAGAGAAGGGGACAACTCCATTGAGAGGAGAGAGAGTGCGTGGTTAGCTTCATTCACAGCTACCCCCACCCCTTCGTCTCGTCTCTCTCTCTCTCTCTCTCTCTCTCTCTCTCTCTCTCTCTCTCTCTTTCTCTCTTACTCACTCACGCCCCCGTTCAGACACGCTCGCTCGATCGCAAACTCGAATACAAGTCCGATATATCTTTTCAGCCACGCAAACGTGACTAAACAAGCTCCCCGCCACGCTTTTCAGACCGTAGTCGAAATTAGATGGACGACTTTTACGAGATCTTCCCGAGTTGTGTCCTACACTCTCGCGAGAATCTACCAAGCTTAAATTTTCCGTAGGGAACTTACCTCCGTAGGAATGATTTTCATAATCAAAGACAACGAATATTTCTCGAAATATATCGAAATGGTTTGACAAATAATTTCGACGTCCGCCAGTTTCTTTTGCAAATAAAGAGCGTCGCGCGTCTTGCATAATGAATCTCTCTTCCTTTTCTTTCTCTCTTTTCTATTCATTATCTTTTCGTCTTTCTTGTATTCTACATATAACTGGTACGCGTCTATGGGCGAAGAAACAATGATAACGAGCCAATATAATATCTATTTACAAAAGAAGAATATTTAATGCAATGTAAACGAGTAAATTCGACGATAAACGTTTCATTAATTGAGAATATGAATTATGTATAATAATTCTATCCTGTGGTTCGTTTTTTATGCGTTTTATTTGTGCGTGCGTGCGTGCGCGCGTGTGTGTGTGTGTGTGTGTGTGTGTATCCGAGACCATCTGAAGTCGTTTTACGTAAGAAGTTAAAATAAATTTAAGTTACGAGAGAGAGAGAGAGAGAGAGAGAGAGAGAGAGGATCCTCTCACAAATATACTTCCGCTCGAAGCTTATCAAAGTTTAATGATCTAATCATCACAAAGAGAGAAATAAAGAGAGAGAAAGGAAAAAATGGCGAGTTCGTCGAAAGAGCGACGTATTTCCGGTAAAAAATATTTCAAAAGTTCCGGAACGAAAGGAAGGTTGGTTTCTTTCTCAAGTTCGTTGATAAGGATCTATACTGTTTATTTAACAGTTATTCCATGTTTATCAAGGAACAACATCGAAGAGAGAGGGAGAGAGAGAGAGAGAGAGAGAGAGAGACAAACCGATTCGAAACATACAGTCACGTACAATATACCAAACGATAATATTACGTATATACCTTCTTATAATTTTCGTTTACGAGTGCACCGGAAACCTACGGGGATGTATCTAAATAACGTATATAATTAATTGCCAAGATCGGATCGTATATATATATATATATATATATATATATATATATATATATATATATATATATACGTACGACAAAAGGAAAAAAAAATTCTTGTCGATCGGCTAATGGATATATCCCGCAAATGAAGCGTGGAACTTGGGGGCACGCTCGCAAGCGAAGAAACAAATCCGTCATCGCGATTCTACGCTTCGGCACTGCCCGAGACGGAGCTCGAGAAACGTCCGGACACGTGCATGTCGGATGTGCACTCCATTGAACCGCAGTACATATTCGTTTGTCTAGCTGAAAGAACAGCGATCCTCTCTTCGTCTCTCTCTCTCTCTCTCTCTCTCTCTCTCTCTCTCGCTCGCTCGCTCGTTGTTTCTCTACGAGCACGATGATGAAATAATGATATAACGAGTAAAATCATCGATCGCCGCCGATATACAAATATGCCAATAAGTAATATCATCGGCAATTAGAAATTAATTGGTAGAAATAAACTTGCCGTCGAAATTATCGTGCCTTTACGATCTCCGAAACGTGCCATCCGAACTCCATCCACTTATTTAAAGAGATCAAACAGGGCGGTCGGGCGGGGGGGGGGGGAGCGGTGTTGATGGAGTACGAGCAGAGTGTAGAAAGATAGAAAGGGAGAGAGAGAGAGAGAGAGAAAGAGATTACCACGTCCCAATAAATCCAACGAAAAGATCGCCACCTAAAGGATTACCACTCCAAACATACTTCTCAAGTATCACAACAAGCTGCTTACCCACCGATCGTTTTCGACGATGGAAAAAATAAAAAGTGGACCGTTTAAAGATGCAGTTCATTATCCCTTCGGCTCGTTCTATCGAACATCGTTGATCAAGAAAGCCGAGGGAGGGTTGCCCCTCGCCTATTTAAGGTTGTGGATGCTGTGAAGCTAAGGAGGATGAGGAGGAGAAAGAGGAAGAAGTAGGGGTGCCAGGTCTCTCTCTCTCTCTCTCTCTCTCTCTCTCTCTCTCTCTCTTTTTCTCTTTCTTCGTTCGTTCGTAATAAATCGCAGTCGCGCGAGAGGACCACGCCATGCAATCAGGATGCGACGCCTCTGCAATCTGAACCTCGGCACGTACTCGCTTGGTTTGCGCGCGCGCTTCAGCGCATAACGCTCACACACACATTCGCTTACCAACCCTCTCGGTCTTTTCGTTTAAGATCGTTGGCTCCTGAGACCTACCAAAATTACAGCCATTATCGCGATAAAGGTGAGAACCAGTCGCTGTTTGCTTAACCTCGATCGAAATCAACTCGAGGGGTCGAGCACGATCTCGAGCTCAGAGTAGGGTTAATCCAAAGGGAGAAAAAAGAGAATGCCCGATCCTCCCCCTTTGTAGTACGCCCGTTTAATTCGTCTTTCCTTTTTTTTTTTCTTTATATACCTATGTGTGTGTGTGTATGTGTGTGTGTGTGTATGTATATATGCGTGTATATCCCATATGTTTTTATACAGATTCTTGCAATTTTGTCAAGCATCGAGTATAAAAATTAGTAGTCTTGCGGCAACTATATTCGATTTCGTAAGAAATGCGATCGATCGGCTTTCGACCATACTCACCTATAAACGTTATATATATATATATATATATATATATATATATATATATATATATATATATGCAACATTAAATAGCGAACGTTCGATTTGTCTCGTAAAAAAATTCCCTTCGTAGTTCGGCTATACTACACTACGTACAGAGTAACGACCGAGGAGAGCAGGAACGACGAAAATGAAAAAAGCCGATCTTATCTTATGGAATGATCAACGATCGATTTTAAACGGTGGCATGATTTCACAACAAGACTCACGCTTAATGTTCCGACGCACTTTTGCCAATGGTATAAAATAAATAATATAATGCCTACGCTTAATCAAGCTGAGTCGGATACTTGATCGGAACGTGCTGCTATTCCGTGCATTTAACCGGAAACTGGAATGGTGGTTACAATTCCGAGCCACGAATAGAGCCATTAGTGGTAATGTATTCTAACGTATTCCAAGTGATTGCGAGAAAACAAAAAGGAAAAAAATAAAGAAAAGAAAAGGAGGAAAAAAGAAGGAGACCGAACAAAAAAAAAAAAAAAAAAAAGTAAAAATAGGGGAAAAAGATAGGCCAGATTATCGCGACTAATTGGTACTCGCTTTTGCCAATAAAGTAATCAATTATTCTTAATGAAGTTAAGAACGAAAAGATCTCTAGCCGCGTTAGGGCCTTTTTTAAAGATTTTATCTATCCCCCATTTCGAAGGATCGGATAATTTATCGATTTATTTTCAATATTCTACGATCTTTCCGATCGCAAAGCCAATAAAAAAAATAAATAAAACGACGAGAAATTGGAAGGACGTCGTTACTTTTTCATTTATTTATTTATTTATTTTTTTTTCGATCGATTAAAGTAATACCAATCTCGAGTCAAGATACATACGCGCCCCGTTCTTATCTCTTTTTTTTTTTATCCTTCTCTTCGTCTTTTTAAACAAAACGGTGATAAGCAATTAGCCGCGAGAAGGACCTCGGGCTGGGCCTCGAGCCGGCTCGCGCGGTAAATTCTGCAAATTAAACCCCGGAACAGCTTTCAAGAGGACTTACCACGGTGGGCGAAGGAGAGGAAATTTCGTGGCGTAGCGAGTCGCAGGTTTACCCCAGCCCTTCCCGTGAATATATTCCGAAAGGGTCCGAGGGCCTCTTCTCGTCCTTCTTCTCTCGTCACTTATCCGATAAGTCCGATTCTCTTTTTCCTTCTTATACGTTTCTCGCGAGACGATAATATCGAACACTTTCGCGATAATTCAGCCTTCGTCGTATACAGTCCACACCAACGACCAGCGAATTGACTTTGGAAGAAGACACCATAATCACAATGAAATTAATACGACTGGATCGTTTCCCCAAAGAACCATATTCTTCATCGAGGAGCATAGACGAAGTGACCAAGGAGTATCCGTGGCAGTCGATGGTATATCTTCGCGGAGTTACTTGAATGCGTCATAGGAACTCGCCGCGGAGGCGTCTTGGGGTTGAAGGTGGAATTTCGCGAATAAACGGCGCTCGAAGCGACGTCTTCCTCGATTGGACGGACGGACGGCCGAGGGAAAGAAGAAAGGAAGGAAGGAGAAGAAGAGAAAGAAACGAAGAGAGGAGGAAGAGAAGAAGAGAAGAAGAGAAGAAGAAGAAGAAGAAGAAGAAGATAAGAGAAGAGAGAAGAGGTTCTTCTTCGATCGAGCGAGAGCGAAAGTCTGCTGCTGCTGCTGCAACCAAAAAGATGGAGGATAAAGCTAAAGGACGAAGAATAATAATAAGAACTTGAAAAGCAGCGTGAGGATAAAAAGAGAAAGGAAAATAAGAGGGAGAGAGAGAGAGAGAGAACCAATGGATTATCCGTAAGTGTAAACGCGTAACTCCGTGCCTCTTCTCAGTGGCCGTCGCTCGACGGAGCCGCAAGACGCATAATTTGTGCGCATTACTGCCAAGATATACGACGTTTCCTTCCGATCAATGGCTTCCAGACTTCCCTTCGAAGCCCTTTTCTTCTTCGAGATTCTCTCTCTTAGCCCCGGTCAATTTTCTTTGATACTACTTCTCGCCCAAAGAGAATAGATCTCTTCTCGACATTGAGGAATAATCGAGCCAATCGATAGGATCGATAGATCGATCGATCGATCGATCGATCGGTCGATCGGTCGATAAATCGATCGTAATCTCGCGATCTCTCCTGTGTTTACTTCGATTCGCCAACACTCACGAGGTTATCGCACTTGACTCTGAGCCGAGGCTGAAACACCTGATAATAGCGATTGTCTTCTCGTATACGTATCTATTGACGACGTTGACGAGCAACGAACGACGACGATTTACCGCCTCTCCTTCTTTCGATCGTACTCGTTACCGATTTCTCGTCTTCCCATAGCGAGCTAGAATTTTATAATACATTCCTTTTAATCCTATGAGACTCGTTTCTTTTCTTTTTTCTTTTTTTTTCTTTTTTTTTTTTTTTTTTGAATTTCTCCTCAATGAATCGTCAAACACTTTCGTAAATCTCTTACGAAAGCTTTTTTTTTCTTTTTTTTTTTTTCCTTTTTGACGCGCTCCCACGAGAGTGGAATCTCTTTTTCTTTTTTTTCTTTTTTCTTTCTTTTTTTTTGGCCAATTCGCTTTTCGGTAATCTTCTTTCTCCTCTTTCACGTGAAATCACCTTTCGGCTTGGCGCCCGTTTACGTAACCATCCCAAAGACAGTCCTCTTATGTCGTCTCGAAACGACGAGGAGATCCGCGCGAGGAGGCGTTAACTCGTAGTGTACACAATTCGACGGAGCCCCGTCAAGGATCGAGGCATTTTTTATCTTTATTTTATTTTTCTTTCTCCTTTTCTTTTATTTGAATTCTCTCGTCTCAATCTACTTGGCTACCTTTCTTTAAACTCACTCGCGAATAAGCTAACGAAATAAAAAAAAAAAAGGAACTATTTGCTATTATTGATAATAGACGATAAACGTTAGAGCATCGCGATCACTGGCCCCTTCGTGATCACTAACAATTAACACGATGATCCTACCACCCACGCGTCTCTACGCCGAGAATCGATCGAGAGGAGCTTCCAGCATCCACCCACGATCTTTCTATAGATCTAAATTCTCTGAAAGCACAGACGCTTCTCTCTCTCTCTCTCTCTCTCTCTCTGTGTGTGTGTGTGTCTCTCTTTCTTTGCGTGAAAAGGATCACTAACTATATCGATTCAGCTAGAGCTAGCTATACCTCGTAATCTTATCAATATCAATAAATTTTCCCTACAGCCCGTATCACCTGATCCTCCTCTTTAGGTCCATTCATCTCACGATTCGACGTACGAAAAAATTACTGTTCTCGATAATTGCTTTTCCTTTACTTTTTTCTTTTTCTTTTTTTTTTTTTTATTATTATTGATTTGTTCGTTCCTTTTTGAGTTTCCTTTGAATTTTCGTACGATTATTTGGATAGAAAATTTCTTTCTTCCTTTAGAATCGCGTGTCTCGCGTTAAAGGAAGAGACCGGCCGAGAAGACACGGCACCGTCTCGACGTACGCGAGGCCGGCGCTCGCACGGAAATCACGAGTCGCACTGACTCGACGACGCTCGTCGGCCAAAGCCTGGCATAGACAGCAGCAGCGGTAGTGGTGGTGGTGGTGGTGGTGGTGGTGGTGGTGGTGGTGGTGGTGGTGGTGGTGGCGGCGGTGGTGCCGACGACGACGACGACGACGACGACGACGACGACGAAGACGAAGACGAAGACGAAGACGAAGACGAAGACGAAGACAACGACATCGATACTGTCGGTGGCGGTGTCGGCTCATTTCACTTATCAGCCAATCGCATCTCTCATTGGGGGGGGGGGGGGGATGCAAGAAAAAAAAAGAACTTATGTTTTGAGAGTTCCATATCGATGGCATAAGAAGAAAGGGGTTTCTCAAGGAAAGAATAGATGGACAAAAAATTGCAATGGAAATATCACCTCTTAGTCGTCGGATAATTGAAGGATAAAGTCCTACACGTTGAAATTCCAGACTCGACGTGATCACGATACGATACTACCTACCGTGTAAAGAGAGATAAATTGTAGGAAGAAAAATATGAAATCAAAATTTATAGCCTAGCAGATCGGACGATACACCTTCGCGACGTTGAACATATCCAAGGCACTTGGATTCGAACGTGTCACGCGTTCCCTCCTGTCGCAAAACATCGGCGAGATCGCCTTCCTTCCTCTAATCCACGCATTTCCTATCTAATCTCAATCCAATCGGAATATTTCTTAGCTTTATCGCGTTCGCGTCGCCGCTATCCTTCGTATTCGCGGCGCGTTCCCTTGTAGAAAGATGGGAGAGAACGAAGGTGGAAAGAACGTAGGAGAGTTATAAAAGAGGGGTGAGCTTTCCCGGTCTGTCTTATACTTGGTACTTATCCATCCGCCGTAAATAAGTATCAACGAGATCTCGGTATAACATGCTCCTTATTTAAAACGTTCGGTTCTAATCTCCGAAGGAAGGAAGGACCCGTTCCGTTTCACTCGCCGAGATTTCAGAGGATTTGACGGTAACGTTCGACTTTCTAACGTTCCTAGCAACACCGTTTTATCACGTCTCCTCTTTGAGCCATCTCGTTTTCCCGTAAACTCTACCAACAGACCTCTCTCTCTCTCTCTCTCTCTCTCTCTCTCTCTCCCTCTTCTCGCGCGGAAGCTGATATCGAAGAGAACGAAAGACAGAGATGGAGAGAGAGAGAACAGACCACAGAAGTGGTTCACGATGCACCTGGCACGACGCATAATACACTGGTCCACGCATAAAATATCCTCACGATCGCAGCATCTTCCTTAGCGAAGAGACGACGTCTCTTTCTCTTTTTTCCTTTTCTTATTCTCTCTCTCTCTCTCTCTCTCTCTCTCTCTCTCTCTCTTTTCTCAGCGTTCATGCGAACCGTCTTAAACTACTTATTTCTTCTTCGGCGCAAGCCGCTTATCTCAATCTTGGAACAACCGATCGTTCGAGTTCGATGCACCGCCGTTCCAAAGACACGCGCCCTGCTCTCTTTCTCGTTTTCTAAAAATAACTAAAAGCGAAAAAATGTCTACGCGAGCCTTTCGGGACAAATTATGTTTCGATCTTGTGCCTTAATTACGAGCGCCCGTCGAATTTCGTTTGTCAGTTCGTGACCAAATTTTTTTTTTTCCCGCCACCATCACTTATGGGTATTTTCGTTCGGACATATTTTTTCCTTTCGTTTCTTTTTTCGTATCCGATCTCCTCCTCTTCGTTCGTTTCTTTCGAAATAGTTCTTTTTTTTTCTCTCCCCGTGAACGCAACGCAAACGCAACATCGATTGGAAAGGCATAGAAATTATTTCGATAAAAAATTAATGGATATCTATGGTGTTTGAAGAAAATTTATTAATGACAAATGTCGAGTTAAATGTCCATCATAAAAAGAACGGAGAGAGGAAGATAAGGAGGAGGGATAAGAGGAAGTCAACGAAATGTGCCTTGAAATATGAGGATACTGGAAGGAGTCGCTCTATATGCACAACGCAATCGATCTCGACGAGTATTACGGCCCTCTTATCTCATCTTTGGAACCCGTTTAAGACTCGTTTCGGCACCTCGGCTCTCGCGATTGCGTCGGCTTCAATTATCCATGCTCTCCTTCCGAGAATGGACACATCTACCCTCAAATTTACGGCTCCTTAGGATTTCTTGCCATTTCGTGTCCATTCTCCAAAAAGTATTCTTCGTGGTCGTTGAAAAATGGAAAAAAAAAAAAAAAAAAGAAAAGGAAAAGAAAGACAAAAGTAAAAAGGAAAAAAGAACAACAACGACCAAATGATTCCACTAATCTCCTGCAGGGTGGTTTTGTTCGAATCGAAAAAAAAAAAACGAAAGTCTTCGAATCCTTCTTTCTTTCTTTTTTCCACGGAACAAATTATTCTTTCTCGTTGCGGATGTTAACGTACGTTCGATCGATCGATCAATCCAATCATCAATTAGTCGATCGAATTTACGATAAATAACGTTCAAGTAGATTGATTTTTAATGCGAACGGACGGAATCGATGATCACGAACGATGCCTTGCTTCCAAAGTTACCAATTTCATGATCGTGAGTGATTCGAGGAAAGATCCGTGTTTTTAGAGCGTTCATTTGGAAGGAATTGCACGTCTAACTCCTACCTAGACGAGTAGATAAGCCGTATACTTGGCACCTGTAGAGTTCACCGAGGTTTTCGATATAAGTATACGCTTATATCCCGTGCGGAATTCGTGTTGAGCTATCGGCTAAGATGTCGACGAGAGAGAGAGAGAGAGAGAGAGAGAGAGAGAGAGAGAGAGGGGAGAGATATGAATAACGTATTTTCAAAAGAGGGATGCTTTAAGTTCACGAGGCACGTTAAACCACCGGATGTATTCCGAAGCATCGATACTCGTAGCTAACTCGATACATCGAAGCTTACTCGACTACTCGCGTTCAGACATTAACGCGTACGTGTCCGCCATTAAAGGTTACGCGAGTCGAATAACATTCTTCGACTTTTGTCCCGACAGCTTGTCTCCCCTTTTCAACTTTTCAACACTTTTCCCCTTCTCCTTTTCCACCAGTACCGTACATAAATCCGATGGATTTTTATCGACGCAAACGCACGCTCGTTGCATCGACGTAACTAAACTCGTGAAACCGTCATTGTATATACCATTTATCCTCTTGCTATTGTTCCCTCCTTCGTCTCCTTTTTTCCTTCTCTCTTTTCTCGTGTTTCTTTTTTTTTTTCTCCCGCCTCCCGCACCCCTCCCCCCCCCTTTTCGTTTTTCATTTTTCCTTCTCTTGTATATAATAAATTTTCTCTTCTCCCTACCTTCATCCCTTCTCTCTCTCTCTCTCTCTCTCTCTCTCTCTCTCTCTCTTTGGCGGAGCCATTAAAATGCAGGATACATTTCTACCGATCTTCCCGACCGCGCGGTCAGCACGAAAATATTTGGACACGCGTTGAAATTTTAATTCTCCCTAGCAGCCGACCGTTACGTACTGTACAAAGTGTCACGTTATGAATATTCACTAAGTAAGTAAGTATTGCTGCTGTTTTAGATGGCGGTGTCGTTGGTGGGTGGTGGTGGTGGTGGTGGTGGTGGTGGTGGTGGTGGTGGTGGCGGCGGTAAGCTGGGAACAACATGGACGCGTGTTTACATTGTTCTGCCCGTTCGTTTCTTTACGATAATTACGGACAATGCCCGCCCCCCCCCACCCACTCCCCACCTCTCTCCCGAGTTAGCTCTCGAGACGATGAGAATGCAAAATGATATTCGACTGATGTCGAACACGAACGTTTTCTATCTTCTATCGTATCATCTCCTATTATTAAAGGCCACCTCGTGTATCTACCGTATGTATATGCACGAGAATAGATCGATATATATCGATAACCGATATCTCTTAGCGATATCGAACATCGCGTTCGCTCGTGGATAAGTTTCTACGCAAACAAATCTAACGAGTTAGTGTGGTGTGCGCGCGCGTGCGTCAGGGTCGCGATAATAATCAGGAAGGGGCAAACGCATAAATGAACGTCGGCGTTCTTATTATTTACCGGTCATCGTTGAATCGATTTCGTATTATTTCGCGACCGCTTTCACATCGGTTTCTAGTTCTAATCATGTTGACTACGGTGACCGCGGAGATTTGACATTTTTTTTGTTTCATTTCTCTCTTTCTCTCTCTCTCTCTCTCTCTCTCTCTCTCTCTGTCTCTCTCTCTGTCTCTCTCTGTCCCTTTCCTTGGATAAAATATATAAAATGACGTAATCGAAATAAAAATGTAATCTTAGAAGAGATCAACTAAATGCGACAAACACTTACGATACTACGAAACACATGTACGGCTCTTTATGCATTCCACATGTTAAACCATAAACACTTTAGACAACTAGCATGGTAGACGATGATAATGATCGATCGATTCGGCACGCGAACTCTGTTCTCTCGAAGCAGTGGGTAGGTATAACTCGTACGTGAGGTAGGCGCTTAATACCAAAGAAATCGTGTATTATATACATCGAAGAAATCGATCGCATCGAGTACAAAGGCATACCTTCGATGTTTCCGATGTTTTATCACGTCTTTATCGTGAGAATTAGAACACGTTTCCTCTTCGAGCACATTGATCATTCTCTTCGAACGGTATGATTAATCGATCGAGAATACGTCAACGTACGTTTTCCTTTTTTTCTTTTTTTTTTTCATATTTATTTATTTATTTATTTATTTATTTCATTACGAACTTCTACGAAATATAAATATGAGATTATCTTTTGCTCATTTATTTCGTAAAAGTAATGAAGGATGAGAGAGAGAGAGAGAGAGAGAGAGAGAGATGATATTTGTGTCGGATTATTCGCAGCAAACGCACGCGCGACTCGCTCGTAAAAAGCAAGTAATTTCCGCGCTCGTGGTCGCTCGAAGGTGCACCTACGGATATACGTACTTATATACATACATATGTACATGCACGCGCGCGTACGATCGAGACTCGTCCGTATAACATACATAAGCCTATTCATATATATATATATATATATATACGTGCGTATGTATGTGCGTGTACGTATGTAGATAGTATACGTATATACGACACAGTGGAACGACCGAGCGAGCGACTTTATTAATTATCATTCCCGATCGAAGTATGAAACGAAGAAGAAAAAAGAAAAGAAAAATAAAAAGGAAAAAGAAAGAAAAGAAAAAGAAAAAAACAAAACGAGCGAAGCATCGATTCGCCGCTTCGATTCGCGTCGCGTAAATGAATGTGTCAGGGACGCGTCCGTACGTACCTCCTCCCTTCGCGAACCCGTAGATTAAAATCGAAGATGACCATATATACATCGATATGTATACTCGAATGGTAAGATACGTTCAGGTAGGGAGATCTCGTACTATCGTGCACGATTGAGAAATCGTAAAAGGCGTCATTAATATACGATATACCCAGAAGTACATATTTTATTTTACAAGACACAAAAGAAGCACGGACATGTTTTATCTGTAAAAGGAATGTGTCTTCTTCTCTCTCTCTCTCTCTCTCTCCCTCTCTTTCTACCTCTCATTCGATCGTGCAGGATATTCGATTATTTATCAATTATTATGTTGGCCAATCATCGTTTCGACTTCCTGTCAAAAATAATCACTAGGATATTCGTTAAAGAAAAATTGTATCGATATTGATTCTATGTAGGTTCCTCTTTGTTACGTGTTTTACAGAGGCCATTGACTTTCAGATTCAATAATGAATATACATACATACATAGAGATACATGCATACATATGTACCATGTAAAATACACACGTAAAAAGCCAAGAGTGAAATTTCGCATTATTCCATCGAGAAATTTCGTTGGCACAGCTTCGTTACTCTTCGTCAACTAAGAGCCCACATTGTCACCTAAGTTTCATTGTGTTCACTTTACTCTCGTCCTCGTCGTCCTCGTCGTCCTCGTTGCAATGCGAAGAAAGACATACGTACTAACAATGGCGACCGGTTTCACGTGGTTTCCCAGTTTCTCGATAAATTTGAATTTCTAAGTGCGACCTAAGAGCGGCGAATTTTTCACGCCTGAAGGAAAAAGAAGAAGGAAAAAAAAAAAAAAAAAAAAAAAGAAAAAAGGACAATTAGAAAATTTTTCACGGACGAATTATAGTGGACAATCGGTTCGTCCAAGTTTTTCTTTCTTACGTTCGACTTACAATAACTAGATTGCAAGACTCTACGGGTTCTCGTTTTCCCTCTCGTTGTCGAGAAAAAAATATCTGAGAGAGGAAGAGAGAGGAAGAGAGAGAGAGAGAGAGAGAAAATCAAGGGAAAAAAAAGGAAGAAAAAACAAGTGAAAGAAAGACAGGCTAATTCGTGAAACGGTGTCGGAAAGGCATCATAGAAAGAGGCTCGAAGGAGAGTCACGCCCTCCTCGTTACCCGTCCACCTCTCTCCACCACCCCGCTTTTTCCTTTTGGCGATAATATCTCGGCAAATACCGAGCCATGGAACCCTTTAGTCGCGGTCCAAGCTGCCGCCTGTGCGCGTAATGCCCTAAAATTAAACAAGCCACGGCGCCGAGGGCGACGACGGCCATCCGAGTACTCTCTCTCTCTCTCTCTCTCTCTCTCTCTCTCTCTCTCTCTCTCTCTCTCTCTCTCTCTCTCCAACTCTTTTCTTTCCCTACACCGAAGGAGGAGAGTCCAGCTCTCGTCTTTACCTCGTCGTAATATCCTTCCTCCTCATCCTCCTCTCTTATCATTACGTCGAATTTGTTAATCCTTTCGACATTAAATATTACCCATTTAAAATCTATTCTGAGAATTTCGATTCAATCGTGATTTCTATTCTCTCGAATGGAGAAAAGCATCGTTCCAGTTTGCACACCTGGCAGGTCATACGACTCAACCCATTATCTCGCATATTCAACGGGGGAAACAATGATCGACCGTTACGTCGTAACAAAAGAAAATGGAAGAAATTCCAAAGAAATCCTATCGTCGAAACGCTCACCGATATTCGCATTCCTTTCTTCGGCTATTTTTAAAGCATCACTTTTTATCGGGTGTCTCACCGCGCGTTTACTTAAACGCGTAGGACGAATTATCTGTTTCGATATGTAAATATCTTATATGCGCGAAGGATGAAATCTAAGAAAAGTGACAAAAATGAATAACAAACGTCGAATTGCGTATATTACATGGATTAGAAATGTTATCGAAAGATATGCCGATAAATTTACAGCTCGTAAACGTCGTTCCGACGTTTGAGAAAGATTTAATATTTTCATTTAACGACAGCCGGACGAGATCATATTAAAGGATCAAATGTATCTCGGGGGCCAATATCGTTTGCACGGCCAAAGGATTCACACTCTTAACCTTTGAGATAAAATCTCCGACGTATTGTCCCGCTCCCGTCCTGATACCTGGATACGAATAGAACGAGTAGATCTTCGTGGAGATCATCCCGTGGGATCCGTTCACTCCCATATCCCGTTGCTCGATTTTACCTTGCCAACTCATTCCTCTTAAGGGACACTCAAGGAAACCAGCTGAAATTAATCTAATTTCGTAACTTTTTCTTTCTTCTTTTTTTTTTTTTTTCTTTTTACATTTTCTAGGTATCAATCGTGAAACTTGAGTCCAACTCGAGAAAGGGTACACCAATTAAATGGCATAAAGACGTCGAGTCCTAAACCTCGAAAAAATCCAATTTTCTTGACGATTTTGTCGGACGATCGTAAGCCATACCTTTTACTTTATCTCGGTACGTTAATAGTCACGCTTAACTGCCCATTAACTTTATTTCGCGTAACTCCAACCAAATGAGCAGGCCGACGTAAAAAAACGAAGGATTTTATGCCCGCGGAACCGATCCTATATACACGTTTATAATGTACCTGTGTGTTCGTGAGTCGCGTATAGAGCCTTCGGGACACCAGGTACGCGTCATGGAGTTAACGGCTTACCGGAACAAACCAGAAGCGATAAATCAGAATCATTAGGGAATTGGCCGCGCCTTTCACGATTCCTAGTCGCTTCTTGCATCCGTCGCGAGATTTACGTCCACCATAAAAATCTATATCGCATCTTGTAACCCTCTCTCTCTCTCTCTCACACGCTCACTCATCCGTTGCTCCCGCTACACCTTCGTCCTTCTTTCTTTCTCTTCTTCGTACGCTCGTCTACTCAAACTCTGTCATTTTCTACATCTTTTTTCGGTTAGCGGTCGCCCATTTTTTATACCCTATCAAATGTGAAATTACAAACTGGTAATCGGAAAGGAACGTCTTCTTCTTCTTCTACTACCATCTTTCGGCAAGTTCTCGCCTTATAAAAACGTCGTCCCTGCTTTCTTTTTTTCTGCGATTTGACGAAAGAATGGGGACGACGAACGTTAAATACATGTCCATTACGAAAGGATTTATCAAAGACACGACATTTGCTCTCGATGATATTAAAAATCGTCACGGGAAACGTAGAAGGAAGAACTCGTTTGACGAAATACGTTCGAAAGGATCCTTCGACGGGATTATCGTTCGAAGGATTACACATCGAAACGCAACGCGAGAAGATTTCGCTCGGTGGAGGACGGTCTCTCTCGACGCGCAGCTCCATAAAAGTTGTGTGGAACAAGAAGGAGTAGTAATTTCCATACAACGACGCGTCTGGCATATAACGTTTCACCTTGTAAGAAGAAGACGAAGCGTACTCCGCGATGAATTGAAATCGAGAGAACCGAGAGAGAAGATAAAAGAGAGAGAGAGAGAGAAAACCACCCTCTTCGCATTGTACATAATGTAAACGCATATACACAATAACGCAATCGTATACGTAAAATATATACGTATATTTAATTTTATATCTATTCGCGCTAAGAATATGAACGTAACGTGTACGACACTTGTTATGTTCAAGCACAAATCCCCGATGGCTTCGGAACAAAGAAAAGGAGGATTGACTTTTAGAGATACAACAAACGAAAAATGTTGAAAGAAATATTCATTCAATTTTATTCCCACGTAGTGCGTTTATCGACGTCGATCATGAGAATTCTCACCGGGTTACACTGCTACCTATCGAGAATTCTCCCCAACTCACGATTTTCCTTATTTCTTTTTTCTTTTGTTTTCATTTTTTTTTTTTCTTTTCTTTTCTTTTCTTTTCTTTTTTTTCTTTGTCCTACCACCTCGCGTTCCTCTCCTTATTTCTTTTTTCTTTCGATGACCGGCACGGCGACGCTACCTTTTCGGAAGGTCCACCGTTCTCACGAAGAAAGTAACCACGCGATGCTCGAGGAAGAAGGCACCATGGTATGGTTCCGTTCGATTCCATTCCCGCTTCGTATTTACTTTCTAGGCACGAACATAAATTAGTAGTACGTGCCACGCGTGTAACGAATACTCGGATACCGATTGAAAAGATTAGAAAGACGGACAGACGGACGGACGAAGAGAGAATCAGAGGAGGATAAAAAGAGATGATGTGAAAAAAAAGAGAGAGAGAGAGAGAGAGAGAGAAAAGGATTATGAAGATAGGATGGGAACGTAGAGTCTACGATTTTCTTCGCTCCTCCTCCTCCTCCTCCTCCTCCTCCTCCTCCTTCTTACTTTGATTACAGGCCCGAGTGTTTCTTTTATTTGAAATATATTCTAATTACGCGTTAGGTTAATGGATAAGCGCGTGGCTCTGACACTTGTCTACATATCTGTTATAAAATATTATAATACTCGTTATAATATAATATTAAATATTGTTATCGCGTCGTGCGTCGAAGAAAAATAAAAATATAAAATTAATGCATCGTATTCATCTTTTCTATATATATATATATATATATACATTGAGACGTTTCCATTAAAATGCATCACCCTGTATATCGTTTGTAGCCCGATCGAAGAGGGTGCGCCAACGAAAACATCCAAGGAGGGAAGATCTTTGTCCCCTTTTCTAAGACACCATGAGCCATGCAGGGAATGCTTGACGTTTGATGCGCTACCGTGCGCGGATGTAATAGTGATCGTTCTCCTGTTCCTTTCGTTGATAAATAAGTTTCCTTTCGATACGTTATTCGTCGCGCACAAACGCGCGTCCTCGCCAGTTCTACTGATTTACGATCCAAGAGATCGAGCCAAACTCACCCGTCTTGTTTCTTTTCAAACTGTCGGCCTTTCGATCGTTGCCACACGATCGTTTTTCAATCTTCTTACCGTGACTGGCAAGCTTTTACCTCTATGAATCAACTATTTGATTTATACATACATTTTCGAGAATGGAAACAAAAAGGAAATTATCAAAGACAGTTCATTTGAAACTTTTAATTGTTTTACAGTTTCGAAAACTCGATCGACCTCGAGAAAGCAAAAAAAAAAAAAAAAAGAAATAGAAAACAGAAAAAAAAAGGAAGAAGAAGAAAAGGAAAGGAAAGGAAAGAAAAAAAAAAAAAACAAGAAAAGTCCAATCGAGAATCTTGTTAACCGTTAGCAAGCAGAGTACTTTGGTCGTAGAAACCGTACTTATAGTTTAAGAATCCTCTAACGATGTCAGTATGAGAGGCCACTCAATCACGTTAAAATCAAAATGAACCACCGTGGCAAACATTATTCAACGCGAAGAATTTTATTTTTCAACCTATACACTGGCCGAATTGTTATTAGAGAGAAATATTTTTATTATTCAATCGTTTACGGTGTATGTATATATATATATATATATATATATATATATATATATATATATATATATATATGAGAAAAAATTGTATTTGCCTGATCGTACCCATGATCGTACCTCGATAATCTTTCGATTGAATTTACCCTTTTTGAAAATCGATGGAAAGAGATTTTTTGGAGCAGAAAATAAAGAAGACAAGTGTTAAGGGAGGTTTTTGGTGCGCGAACAAACGAATCAGTCTGATCGACACGACCTTTGTGATCGTACACACCGCGAACGATCAGCATAATCCTGTAACATGTAGCTACTTCGTGGAAATTCGATCGGTCCGATCTTCGAAGATTCTATCTAATCCGTTTAAACGGTCCCGCTTAGCTTTCGAACGGTGCATTAAGCCGATGCACCGGGGCGTTTCGATGTCGTGGGATGTATACGTGTGTGTCTATATGTATGTGTATCTATATATATATATGTGTGTGTGTGTGTGTGTGTACACACATAATGTACAATGGTTGACACACAAACGATTACAGATATAGGCTAGATAGAACCTTCCTACTAAAAACGATATTAAAAGAGTACGCGTCTCTGAAGCATGAAAGAATTCGGAATCGATTGTTCACGCTTCCTTCCAATGCGAATGTTATAAAGAGCTATATTTTACCATGTTTAAAACCGATCGGTAAAGTATTTTATTCGACGGCGAGACAATTTTAAACGGTTAAAACATAAGTAGTATGATTACCGATTAGAAAAAGGCACAGCTTTTGAGCGAACGATCGTGAGTAATATTATTTTTCCAAAAGTAATTTTTCATTGATCTTCTGGGTTAAAAAAAAAAAAAAAAAAAAAAAAAAAGAAGAAAAGAAGAAAAGAAAAATAAAATTAAATTAAACGTACCGTAAAAAGTTGGGGAAAAATGATGGACGATTTTAAAATGATCTCGAAACGAACGGAACGCTTCGTAGTAGTCTGAGTAGTCTGATTTATATGTTTCTAGGCTAGTAGGTATAAGAGCGGAAGCGTCATGTTATCGACGGCTCGAGTCGACTCATTTATTTTGTTTAATTTGAGAACTCGACGACGGGACGTCATCGTAGATCGGAGATCACTAGGGCCGATCATTGTCGGGGATCACGGCGCCTCGATCGGTAGGCGTTCACCGATAACGAGAGACCTACGCTACGCTACACTACGCAACGAAAGAAAGGGAAGGACGAGAGGACGGTTTCAAAACGCAGCCGCATACGTAATGGTCCCCGGTAGAAAAAAAGATTTCCGGAGATGGAGTCTCTCAGCCGGAGACAGGTGAATGTTTGACATTCCTCTCGTGGCCTCCGCTTTCGACGCCCTAGCCGCACCCGATCATCGCCTTCTGTTTTCTCGATACCCCTCCTCGATCCCTTCTCGATCCCTCCTTCGATCGACGCGCGACAACGCGTTTCCATCGTCCGAAAGAACGCAAAACTCGTTTCAACTTTTTTTCCCCCCTCGTAGAATTTTTATCACAGGTCTCGTGTCACAGTCGAATTTTCGATCGCTTTCCAATTTATTTTCTACTCGTAAAATTCGTAAAATATACTTTTATAATCGTATTTTAATCTCCGAGGCGGGCGAGGCTTTGAAAGAATTTTTTTCTTTTTTTTTTTTTTTATATCTTTCGTAGGTTAACAGACGTTGCGATTATGTCAAAAAAAGAAAAAAAAAAGTACACTATTATTGTATATACTATATATTGCCGCGTAAAGAATCTATATCTTTGAAACGTCAAGAGCTTGTTCGAAACGTGATTGGTAAATGGGGATCCTATCGGTGACTGTCCGTCTATTCCTCGCGATAAAAATTTGAACATCGAAATTTAATTAAACGTCCTTTTAACGATAGATATTCTTCGATTCTTCCCACCAAAGTAAATCTACATGTAGGGCTCGTATAGAAAGTCGAAGCGTGGTTACGTCGAGTAAACTCTACGTTGCCTTGGACAAATAAATTCTCAAGATGATTAATGATTTCGAATGACTTTGAACATTTTTTTTTCGATGGTTAACGAAGTGCCGAGCGATTAAAAAAGAAATTATTTTAATTCCGACGGATTAAGATATGTCTGAGGGGGCAAAGAAAAAAAAAAAAAGAAAAAAAAAAAAAGAAAAAAGAAAAAAGAAAAAGAAAATAATATTGTCAGGAATAAGACGATGACTCTTGATCGTTTTTGTTGGTGTATAAACGGAGGCCACCATCGTCACCATCATCGTCACCGCCGCCGCCGCCACCACCTATGGGAAGAGAGGAGGGTATTCGAGACGAAGACAATTTATTCTGAATTTGCCGGGTAAGAACCGAGGACCCTTTTTGAAGCACGTGCATTCTCGGTCGAATACTCCCTGGACCATTGCTCGTTCGCGGTAAAATAATATTGTCCGACTAAATTCTTCTTCCACCTCCGCTTCGACTTCCATCGTGGTACGCAACGTGAAACAAGACAAACCATTTCGAGATCTTTGCTTTTAAGTTTCTTTTATTTATTTATGCGAGCACCACGATCGAATAACGTTAACTGTTATTATAGCGACATTTTCCTCCTCTGTCTACTCTCTCTTTGTCACTTTTCGAAGAATTACAAACGAGAAAACTATCCATTCCATTATTGACATCTTCAAATCGTAAAACTCCGTTTACTCGGCATGATTTCTCTTCAAATTCAATTATCGAAACGTTAGATAAATCATCGCCGATCCTCCACGATAAAATGAAGAACGTCCCGCACGTTGGATTAGAAGAATTTTGGCTAACTCCACGTTTTACGATTTCAATCTGAAGACCATCATTCGGTACTGTGAAAAATAAAGAAAGGATAAATCCAGGACGTGTGGGAGCTATTAAAGGGATTCACGTGGGGCCAGGGACACGTATGCGAGTCTTGCATGAATCAAAAGTGTCTCGATTCATTGTATAGCGGCTTCAGGATGATCAGTTGTAGTAGTATAGGAAGCCATTGTTGAAGAGGAAGCCTTTACAAAAACGTCCCATCGACCTTCTTCCGTAGCATCGCAAAGGGACTTAACGCCATTGTAAGACCACCCCGAAAATAAGAAAAAAAAAAAAAAGCAGAAGAAGGAGGAGAAGAAGAAGAAGAAGAAGAAGAAGAAGAAGAAGAAAAGAAGATACGTGTCCGTCGCTACTTCAGCGTAAGAACAGCAACTAGCTCGCTTTTGTCGTAAAACGCAACTCTCGCAATTACGATTCGTAACACGCGTCTCCCTCGTGTTGCCTCAGCAAACATCGCTAAAACTTTGCGTGTGGTCGAAAACACGAATCCTCTCGTACAAGCGTACCAGCAGGCTGAAGGATCCTCGAAATGCGTAACGGGGATTCCTCGAGACCTTCCCCTCTTTAATTACGTTGCGAATCTCTCTTAGAGCCCCTATTCTCGAGTATCTTAATTTAAAATACTTTCACGAATCCGACGCTTTGCTCCTATTCTCATACTTGACATTCCGTTAGAAGACCTACTAGAACCCCGTAAAGACTCGTCGATAGTAATTTACTTGGAATAAGTCTTTCTATCTTATAAGATTAAGCGAGTTGGTGATCTAAAAACAATGTATCTAAAATATACGTATCTATTTCTTTTTTCTTTTTTTATTTTTTGTGCTTTTCGTTCGAAAGATTTATTCTACGGATAAAGAACGGTGGCTCGAGAGAAACGATTCGAAAGCGTTCTCAGGTCCATTAGCGGGGAAATTTGGACGTGTGAGGAGACAAGCCGAAAAGTACGAGCAAACATGGACGTCGGCAAAAATCAAAGGCTGATTCTTCGTCCGATATTGGCCCCGTCGGTTCGTTCGTTCGACGGGCTAGACGAGATCTGCAAGCTCACGCCCTTGAAAATCCTTTCGAATGGCGGCCCGGCGATGAACCTTCTACATCTTTTTTCTGCTATTGGTCTCTTTCGAAGGTTTGCCGTACCGTGTTGCTGTAACACATTTCGTACCGCAAGCAAACAGAGTTCCTCGTTTTGTCTGATAATTGCTGGAAACACCGGGCGAGTGTTTGCAGTGTCATCGAGGTTCGGTCACACCTCGCAGTGCGCGACCACTTCCCAAAGCTTCTCCTCCTCTTCTTCGCCTCGCCGCTGCCAATGTGTATCTTAACGTTCTTATAAAAGCGACTTCGTTCGTAAGCTCTCCCAACTCGGTCGCTTCGATTACGTTTTAAATGCTTTCCGAGTCGCTACAACTGGTTCTCTCGAAGATTGCATTTTAAACAAGAAATGTTCGCACTTTAAATCGTTTCATAACTTAATCCCGAGGCTGGTAATTATAATAAGATTCCATTCGATAAGATTATATGCACGGAATGCATTCTCTCTATCTCCGATGTCCCGAAGATCGTCCGAACCACCACAGAGTCGTGTAGATTATAATGGAAAATATTATTGAAAATAGCTCCGAGCATGATAATTAGAAGATTAAGCGTTTTATCTGTAATCCAGTTTCTTCGTTTAATTAAATTCCGTTGCATGTATCTCGCATTAGTGCTTCCATCTATGTGAGTGTGAGTAAAACATCTAGGAAAGCCGGTTGGTATAAAGTAGTAGTAATAAAATATTAATTCGCGGTTACTTAAATAACTATGATTACATATTTGAGCTAAAGAGAGAATTTTTGCTTAACGAAAAAAAGAAAAAAAAAAATAATATATCGATAGATATATATCGTTAAAAAACACTTAATTCTAATTTATCCTTCAATTTATGTACAAGTCTTACAGTTAAATATTAATCGTTGCAGTCCGATACAAAGTTCTTTGAATTGATATTTCATTAATTCGAAGATTATTAATTTTCTTCCAACTGTTCCGGCTCCATTTCGTCGCTGGACTCTTGCATCTCTTCGTCCTCTTCCGCCGTCTCCTCCAATTTCTTCCTTTCCTTAAGTCCAGCAGCCGGCGATCTTATCAAGGACAGATCGCGCTGTACTTCCTTAATATCCCTTTCTTGTTCCAGCGTACGACCCTTGCGCAAACGCTGCAAAATGTGTAGATTCTGTCTCCTCTGTTTAATGTTTTCAACTTTCTTTATAGCTTCCACGGTCTTTGTCCATAATTCTCTGTTGTATTTCACCGGGATATTTCTCCTCTTCTCAAATTCGAACGACGGATCTATCGCCAATTCCTTGCCGACGGTCTTTCTATACGCTTTGGTCCATTTAACCTTTCTTGGATTTTTTTTCTTTTTGAATGCCGCGTGACATTTCGATCGACAAAATCTAAAAATCTATTGATTACAATAATTATAAAATTGTTAAAAAAATCATTCGCGACGATATCAATTATAGAGACACGTGACATAACCTTAAAAGTTTATCAAAGCCAATTCGATCGCTATTCGACGCGATATTTATCGCGGAGAAATAAAATAACAATTTTGTATGTTACTTACTTTACAATCGTTTCTAACGAATTGAATTCCATGTCCCGGATAAATCCTAGAGGAACAAAAATAACACGTTTCGATACGCATCCTGCACGGTGACAGCAATCGAAGAAGGATCGCACATGGACGTTTAATTTATTTCCTCGCAAGGCCATCTATCGTTACATTGACGAACTAACTCGACCGACATTATCTCGGAAGATAAGTTCGGTGCCGTTTAACTCGAGATAACAAATTTCTCGGATTGACATTTAAATGGAATAGAATGACCGATTAGACTATCGATACTATCTATATTTAAATATAATAGTGTTTGATATTTCGATAGAATTAAATTATATTTGTGTCAATACGAATTTCAATTTACGGTTGCTTCCGGTTTTCCCTTAAAAAACAGTTATGGCTGATGGAGATATGGCGGGAAAGTAGGAAAACGAGCGCCAATTGACAGGGAATTATCGAGAAACCTATATCTTGTTTTTATTTTTACTGAAGATGGTTCATAAAACTTCGAACGGTGATAAAAATGTAATTAAAAATGTGGAAAGCGAAAGTGTGCATGTTATTGAAAGGAAATCCGTCATATACAAAGATTTATCCTCTACCTTGGTACAAGAGATAAGCGATTACTCGAAACAATTTGCACATATTTATGCTGCTAGACTCGCAGAACTTGGAGAAGTTTTAACATCGAAAGTTCACGCTAAGTGGAGTAAGATATTAATGATATTTCAATTGATTTTAACACTCTCATATCTGACAACTAATGTGTATTTTATTTTGCCTGTTAGAAAATGTTCAACTCTTAAAACTAGCTGATTTAGAGGATTTTGAGGGAGAAACTTGTATTATAATTGGAACGTTATACAAACATCAGCAATGGAAACCATCTATATTGCAAGAACTCAGCGAAGAAAACCAATTGTCATTACCAGTTTCAAGATCAAATTATTGTTCTGAAAAGGATCAAGTATTCTTAGAAGATGAAATGCTACGTATTAAATTAGTTGGTACATTAGTTGACCTTGAGAGTATCGCCACCGGTATAGTTTGTGCTGTACTGGGAAGCGAAGAGAAGGATGGTACATTTCTTGTAAGTTCAAACGCTTGTAAAAATAGTATTATGTCTTGTTATCATAGAAAAAATTTGCCTTTACTTTAGGTAAATTTATTTTATTATTATTAAATATTACTTTATTCAGGTGAAAGACTGGTGTTTCCCAGGTTGCGTACCTAAAACTTTAGTAAGTTCGAATACAAATTCAAACGGAAAGATAGTTCTAATATCTGGATTAAATTTCATTCAAAGTTCTGATGACTCGGCGATAGAATTATTACGCGAATGGATCTGTGGGATGGCTGGCGATGTAAATGCTCAGAAGGAGGAAGCCTCCGTCGTACGGCTCATCATAGCTGGTAATCCAAAGGATAATATAGTACTTTTTCTATCGCGATAAATTAAAAATTACATTATCAACGTGCTATTGTTTCAGGCAATGCTATTAGCAATAACGATAAGGAATACGCGCATAAGAACATATCGGAGTTAAAAGTAGAAGAGAGTACGCACGCGAAAGAAACCATGAGCGCGACGAAAAAATTAGATGATTTTCTTTCTGATATAGCAAAATGCTGCTGCATAACTTTGATACCAGGCCAATACGATCCTACTAATAGGATGTTGCCGCAAAGACCGCTCCATCCTTGTTTGTTACCCAAATCATCCAGGTATTATTTAAAGAGAATAAAAAGTATCATAAGTGAAAATTATGCGTGCGTCTCGAAAATTTATCGAGTCTATCTTCTTTAGACTTGGAAGTTTTCAAGGTGGCTCCAATCCTTGGATCAGTCAAATCGATAAACGTACGATAATGGGATCGAGTGGTCAGCCTTTCGAAGATTTTGTAAAAGCCGCTGGTACTAAAGATATTTCTCCAATCGAATGGCTAGAAAAAACTATTATCTGGAGACATATGTGCCCAACTGCGCCAGATACATTACCAGCCTATCCATTTTATAAAAAAGATTTATTTATAATGAAGCATTGTCCTGACATATATTTCACAGGGAATGCCGACAAATACGAAACAAAACTTTGGAAAGGTATTTATTATTTTTCTTATTTACGTTTTTATTAAAAACTAAAACTAACTAATAATTATCCTTTTATTTACAGGCGAACAAAATCAAGCGATCAGGCTAGTCTCTATTCCACGATTCTCGACGTCTCATGCTGCCGTTTTAATAGATCTGGAAAATCTCGATACAGAACTGATACATTTTGGAATAGAATGAATCATAGTTTTCCCTTATACATTTATCTTCTTGTTTAACGCGTATTGTTTACAATTTGTGATAAATATTATATCTACACGATAAGTTTATATATTTTTCAAGAATTTTACAGTAAAAAATATTGAAAAAAGAAAAAATTCTTCAAGGTGATTGAGAAACTCTGTCCCACAGATATGTCGGTAAATCGTTGACCGTCTACTTCGTAGATCTGGTCGGTAATCGATTGACGAATTATTTCGTAGACACGTCGGTATTTCGTAATTGGATTCGGAGAAGCATATGGATAAAAACAAAAAAAAATGTTAACGCGTACATAAATTTTGTCCTCTTTATTATCTTGGATTATAAACAAACGTTATCGTTGTTCTCAACTCGACGTGAAATGTATCAATGCACTTGTATGCTGTACGCGATAAATCAACAATATCACGTATATCGATTACAAGACGCTAATTAAATATGTCAATTATAGCACGTTGCTCTTCTACATAAGCTCCGCTGCTATGTTCTTCTAGGTCTTACAGTCCGATAATATCGGTCGTTCGTTTCTGACGCGATACACGCACGCGTTTAGCTTATTCTTTTACGTTAAAAACATGTGGAATTATATTTTGCTATCTTCCATGGTACTGATGTCATCGTTATTTTATCATTATCAATTTAGTAAACCAATCGGTATCATCGAAAATCCAAATAGCTATTATGATTATATAGTCGGTGAGTACGTGCAATTATTATTATATCATCTTCTAACGCGGGACAATTTTTTGACTACTCGATTTAACGTAAGGAAAAAAATATTCTCACGTATCCGACAATACGTTGATGATCGAATGAACGAGTTCGTATCGAAAGTCGGCATCACAGGTGGTAGAATGACCGCATCTTGCCACTGCGATTGTCGTTTGACGATGCTACGTCAAAATAATGTTGTAAAAGAGAAAAAAGAAAAAATGTTAATTACGTCTAAACCGTCGTAGCTCTTTGATATCGTCGATCAAACGTCTGTCGTCCTCGCCGTTAGTTAAAAATTTTTTCGATTTGCAAAGTTGGCGCTGGTACGACTGGTTGCGTGATAGCATCGCGTCTATCGGATTTATCAAATACCACGGTGCTGCTCGTGGAGGCGGGTGGTTATTTCAATTGGATGTCGGTGATGCCGTTGATGGCCCCGTTGATGCAAGGAAGCAGTTTAGATTGGGCTTATAAAACGGAGACACAGAAGTTCTCATCGTTTGGACTTTGGAGTCACGTAACGAGCCCCCCTAATGAAATTTATATGAATTTTATAGAAAACTATATTCGTTCCGATCGATTTGAAATTAAATATAGTTACATGGAACTCGCGATGTTTTATGACGATGAAAATTATTATTTAGCAACAATCCTGGCCAAGAGGTAAAGGGCTAGGTGGCAGTGGTCAAATTAATTATCTCGTTCACTCCTTCGGGAGATCCGAGGATTACGAAACGTGGCCTAAGGGATGGTCCTACGGCGATTTGATACCGTATTTCAAAAAGGTCACGGAAACCATGAGCGTGACCACCTTTCCATCGGATGATCCATTGGTTGCGGCCTTCATGGAGGCCGAACTTTCGATCGGATCCAACGATGCTACCTTCCAAAAGGGCAGTTATACCGCTAAACGGGGAAATCGATGGAGTACCTATCACGCGTATTTACAGAATTCTTTAAATCGCAACAATCTTCACGTTCTTACGAACACTCTGGTTACGAAGGTAAATCCAATGAAATAATTAGCAAAAATTTTTCTTTATAAATCCTCTTCTTCTTCAGATATTATTCAATGGGACCAGAACGATCGGTGTGGACGTTCTCTATAACAATGCGTCGCGTGAAAAGATAAATGCGAGAAGAGAAGTTATTCTTTGTGCCGGTACCGTCAATACCGTCCAATTACTTTTGCTTTCTGGTATCGGACCAAGAAAAGAACTCAACAAGTATCAGGTATTATGTCAATCATCAATATGTATGAAATTTCTAACACGAATAAATCATGATATCGAATCGCGCTGTATTATCTTTATATATAGCCGATAAAAGAGATCGACATAGCTTCAATATAAATGATTAATTTTTATAGATACGTACGGTGAGCGATCTCCCAGAGGTCGGGAAGAATCTTTTCGATCATATGAATGTTCCAGTATACGTAAATCTCAAAGCACCGGTTAGTCTGACTTTAAGAAAGATGCAATCGATTCAGGAAATAGTCAAATACCTTCTCTTTGGAACCGGTAATTAAACTTTTGATCGTATCTTTTTTCTTTTTTTTCTTTTTTTTGTTTTGTTCGTTAACGGAATAATCCTTTTTGGATTTTGCTTTATTTGTACAAAATAAGGATCTCTTTCGTCGAATCGCGTCTTGGCTACCGCACGCGTAAACAATAGCGGTATTATTCTCTTCGGAATGGCTTCCACAGATGAGAAACTCTTGAAGGACATTGCTAATTATCAAACCGAGACTTTCAGATCGCTCTTTCCTGCTTACAACGACACTAGCCACGATGGTTTCCTTTATCTCGCCACTTGCCTCCAACCGAAAAGTCGTGGAAACGTCACTTTAAAATCACGAAGCATTTTCGATCAACCGAAAATCGATCCGGCTTATCTACAAAACGACGACGACGTTCGTTGCAGTCACAAGGGTGGGTACACAGTGAGAGAGAATATTCGAGGATATAAGATTAACGAATTTCACGTTATACCACGATCTATCGTATAATACGGGTCGATGTTCGCAGCTATAAATTTGGCCGTGGAGACGTTAAGGTCGCGAAAGTTTCGCGAGTACGGTGCTCGCGTTCATTTTCCCGATTTCGAGGAATGCCGACACTTCCGACAGGATTATACGGATAAGGATTATACCGAATGCGTTATGAGAATCGGTGGAGTTACCAGTCACCATCCTTGTGGTAGTTGTAGAATGGGCACCGACGATAACTCTGTGGTCGATGATAAATTAAGGTGAGGCGAAAAACATGTTCGTGCCTGAAAAGAATAATGCAAAAGAAAAGGAAGAATAAGAATAAGAAGGAGAAAAGGATATTGCGATACGAACGAGATCCCACGAAGGATATTTTTTCATTTCTTTTCCTTTTTTTTTTTTTTCTTTTTTTGTTCAGAGTAAGAGGAGTAATAGGTTTGCGCGTGATGGACGCCAGTATATTGCCTTCGCCAATTTCCGGTACACCGAATTCCGTCTTGATAGCAATGGCGGAACGTGCCTTTGACGTGATCACTGAAAGAACGAGTAATTAAAAAAATGTTTCCGATCGGTTCATCGAAAATCTCCAAAGGTGGCTCTCTCTCTCTCTCTCTTTCTCTCTCTCTGTTTGAAAAGGATCTCCTCGAGCGGGGCTAGAAAAAAAGGAAAAAGGAATGAGATGGGATCGATCGAAAATAGGCTCACTCTCTTGACTTTCATGTTTTTTGTAATTTATAATTAATGGTAAAGTTTTTTTTTTTTCTTGTTTTACAGTAATCGAACAGTTATTAATAGTCTAATTAAATTTCGATTAATTTTATACAAACAAAAAGGATTGATGAGTTACACTCAACGACGAAACACGAACCTCTGCCACCTTTCTTCTTCTCTCTCTCTCTCTCTCTCTCTCTCTCTCTCTCCCTCTCTCTCTCTCTCTCTCTCTCTCTCTCACTCTTTCTTTCAGGGATGTGGATGGGGTGGCTCGGTGGTAAAAGAAGGAAAAGAAAACGATCGTGATACTTAGCGTTTCTTCACGTTCGAAAGGAAGAAAGCTCCCTTTTATCTTTCACCCTAGTATTCTCTTTCGCAAGGTATTTGACAATGGCAGAGCTTCGACGTATAT
>OU964967.1:9477363-9484863 GCA_918808275.2 Dolichovespula sylvestris
AATTCGATGGTAGGGCTGAAGAGGAGGAAGAGGAGGAGGAGAATGGGTGACGGAGGGACAAAGTGAGATTTTGCGTGTGTATCGTGTATGGGAGGATCCTGATAGTATTAATTCTTTCCTATACATATATTATGTATATACTCGCTATATACTACATTTACGTATATATTATATTTATGTTGTCCATATATGTGTGTGTGTGTGTGTGTGTGTGCGTGCGTGCGTGTTCGTTTGTCATGTGTGTTCTTACAATTAGAGACTTTATAGAATTAGCGTCTCTATGAGAAAAATGACAATAATACTCTCCTCTTTTATTAACTCTTTTTCAATGATTATCAAAGAAAGTAAAGTTGTTTGAAAATTAATGAATGGCTTATCGAATTTTGTTTCTTTTCATGTGTATGTGGATAAGTGTGTTTTATTGTGTATTGCGATACATCCGCTTAACGCGGTTAGGTTGAGGTAGAAGCGGTTTCGTATACTTATTTTATATGTCATTATTTAAATGCAGGTTTTATGTATATATGTACTATTTATGTACCGACGGTCGCCACGTGATTCTCTTTGCAGGTACGAACGATGAATTGGCGTATAATCGCGCTTGCTTGTGCGTGTGTTAGTGTCTGGGTTTTTGAGATGAGGGACAAATGGGGGGAGGGGGGAAAGAAAGAAGAAAATAAAACACGCTCTCCACGATCTTTTGATTCAAAAAAGAAAAAAAAAAAAGGAAGAAAGAAAGAAAAGAAAAGAAAATTAAACCCAGAAAAAAAGAAATCGAACGAAAAACACGCTTGTTTGATGAACCAAAAATCTATGACATCTCGAAAACAAAAGAGCGTTGTAAAATGCGAATAAAATGAAAATAAACGTGGTTTGTGTTAGAAAAAAAAAAAAAATAAAGAAAACGAAAAGGATCGTTTTATAAGCAAAAAACTTAAAGAAAATAGAGGTGCGTTTAGAACAAGCTTAAGGATTTACGTAAATTTGAAGCAATTAAATCTAAAAGCGAGGATAAGGAGATATTCGACGCGTCTAAAAGGAAGTAGTGATTCTTTATTTTTTTTTTTTTTTTTCTTTTCCTTTGGAAAATCGTGCAAAGCGTCTCGCGGTTCGGCAGTGTAAAGGATGCTAGGATGAAAAAAGATTGTCATGAATTTTGAAAAGAGTCGCGAACGTACAGCACACACGTACTGGTCGAGATCGAGAGGGAATCGATCATCGAAAAGTGAAATCGAGACGGAAAAAAGAAACGATTCCGAGGATCGTTCCTCGCGTGCGTCGTTTTTTCTTTTTTTCGTTCGATCGATACCGATTTTACGATCCTTTTTTCATCGTCATAAACTCTTTCTCTCTGCCGATAGTCGTCAACGACGAAAAAAGAAAAGAGACAAAGTTTCAAAGTTTATTCGGGCGACGACGTTTTTGTTTTTACTTTTTTGTTTCGTACGAATAAGACGAACAAGTAAGTAATTAATGTGAATGAACGAACACCGACAGCATCCTCCCTTTCTCTCTCTCTCTCTCTCTCTCTTTTTTCTTTTTTTTTTTTGTTTTTAAGCCTACTATACGCTCGAACTATTGCATCGCTTGATTATTGATTTATGTTATTAAAACCTTATCGACTATTATACTTTGTAGTTTGTACTTGGTTTTCATATTCCTGAGTGAGGGACTCGTGATCGTGAAAAGAATCGACCACGTCGTTCTTTTCACGAATTGTCTGATTATTTATTGAAAAGCTTTCTTCCCCTTCTTTTATTTACTTTGCGCTCTATCTCTTTTTTTTTGTTATTATATTTCTCTCTCTCTCTCTCTCTCTCTCTCTCCGGCCGTGTCACTTCCAATATTTCAGACGATGGCGCCGATTTTAAAAGCTTCGTTTTATTTTCCTCTTTTTCTTTTTCTTCGGCCAATCGCGAAAAAAGAAGAGAACACCAGCGCGTTTCGATATCTCGGAAACATTTTTTCTATCGTAAAATACCGCGTAGGCTTTGTATTTTTTTTCTCTTCTTCTTTCCTTCTATCCTCTCTCTCTCTCTCTCTCTCTCTCTCTCTCTCTCTCTTTCTCTCTTATGCATATAGAGATTTATAAGCTTTATATTCCGTGCACCCTGTATGTCGTGTGTGAGGTAGCATTTGTACTAGTGTGCGATGAAGTATTGTGATCCATTATCATACTTTTGTCGTCGGGGATGAACAGCAGGGATAGAAAAAAGAAACGCGATGATCGACCAGACGAAAGATATATATATATTACGATGATCTCTGGCAGTGGTGTCTCTCCTATTTTTTTACTAACTTTTCCCAATGTAATTGAATATGCCTTGCCAAGTTTCATTTCCGTCTATTCTCGTTCTTTTTCTTTTGTTTTTTATTGTTTTTGCTCGCTTGCGTTTCTTCTTCACTTTCATTTCTATTTTTCTTGTACTTGTTTAAGCGGAGATCATCGAAATTCTTCTCGAAGTGTCAGATCATCTCGAGATCCAGTCCTCTTTCCCTCCTTCCATCCAACCTACCAACAATTACACTATAAAATTGATCGTCGTCGTGTTCCATTAAATTTACAGCGTGTACAGTATTAAGTCCTAGAAAAATTTCACGATCTGCGTGTGTCTCTTCTATCGATTAATATGTTCGTACCAATATTATGTTTCTTTTTCTTCTTTTATTATTACCTTTGTCACATGGTTAATTGTATCCCTTAAACGTTATTTCTCTCTCTTTCTTTTTTTTTTTTTATTATTTTTTTTCTTTTGTTTGTTTTTTTTTTTTTTATTTACTTTGTACTATAAGTCACGGCCGAGAATCATCATCGACCGCTCGCCCCCGAAATCGGAAAAGTAGCCCCACCTTGCGACCGCACGTTCTTTATTTTTATTTTTATTTTTTTTTTTTTTATTTTTTATTCCTTTTTCTCTCTCTCTTTCCTTTCTCCTTCTTCCTTTTTCTTTCCTTCCTTCCTTCCTTCCTTCCTTCCACTGTATCTCTCCTTTTTCTATTTCTTTCTCTTTCTTAGATCATTCTCGACCTAACCAGTCACAAATTATCATGCACATATATTTACACACACATATATGTGCATTAACGTCGCTCTTACACGTAGCGATGTATATTTTCTAATTACTTAGTCTTTCATTTATCATCTAATCAACGACGTAGCATCTAGAATACTATATCGCAAAACCAAGAAACGAGAAACAAAAGAGAAAATATAGAACGGTACACGGCAAGTTTCTCCCTCGTATTATTACCTTTACTCTCATGTTATATTTTCTTCTTTTAATCTTTTTTTTTTTTTTTTCTTTTTTTTTCACGTTTTTATTAGATTTTTATTCAAACACCAATGTACTCCCCGTTTGTGCACGATGGTATGTAGGTGCAGCAACGATACATCGATTCTTTTCTCTCTCTCTCTCTCTCTCTCTTTTTTCTTCTTTTTTTTTTTTCCTTCACTCGTTCCGTTCTCTAAGCCACGCGTGAGGGGGGATCGCTTCGTCCCTTTTCCTCGATATACATACACCTATCACTTTTTTCCCCTCTCTTGCTCCTCTAATCCCGAAACTAATCCTAACAACCGCCACGCGAGGTAGTACCGGATAAAACGTAGAAGGTTCACCCGTCACTGACGTATTACCATTTTACATCGTGGATCCCAAAAATTCCTTTTGTTCTAAATTCCACACCCATCTTCCCCCTCTCCCCTCGTCCCTTCCCCGTGCTCGTCATTTTTCATCTTCCAAAAACGATCGATCTCACGAATTTAAGCTATTCGTCCCGCTTTATAACTCCCCACCCAAAGTTCGCTGTCACACAAGACATCTTCAATTTTCTCTCTCTCTCTCTCTCTCTCTCTCTATCTCTCTCTATCTATCTATCTATCTTTTTCTTTGCAAAAGGATTTTCAATCCGTAAAACACATATTATAGAAACAACATACAACATTTTATTCTACGCCGTGTGATAATACGATAATTGAGCCGCGTACGCGCGTTTTCATTCGGATACGGGTTTAGCCCTTTTTGCCAGCTCCATTCCGTTCCCTTTCTTTTCGGTTTTTCGGTTTTTCCCTTCCCCGTTTCCCACCCGCCCACCCCCTCCCCCGGTCCATACCGATACTTTCTCATACTATACTGCTCTTCACCGACAAACTAAAGAGCCCCCTGGCGATTCGCGAATACGCGTGTGTCGCACGCGAACACGGTGTGTCCTTTTTTTTTCGTTTTTTTTTTTTTTTAAATATGCGTGTGTCAGTAATGTGTGTGTGTGTGTGTGTGTGTGTGTGTGTGTGTGTGTGTATTTATGCGTGTGCACGTGCATGCGCCGATGTAGAAACGCGCGTATTGTGTCCGTGGTGTATGAGCGTGTCCGTCGTCTGTACGCGCGCGTGTATCTCCTATAATATATACATGGATACAGTACTTTTACTTTTTTTTTTTTTCTTTCCCTTAAATTTACACCAGAATTGCACGATAAACGATCGACGCGAAATCGAGTGACGGAGGGATAATTAATGAATTTTGAATATCCTTCCTTTTCTTCTTTTTTTTTCTTTTTTGCCTTCTTTTTCGCTCCTTGCTTGCCTTAGCTCTAACATTATATTATCTCCCTTTTACTCGTAATAACGAATTTCAATGAATCGCCAAAAGGGGGGTAGGTCCAATAATCTCCGGCCCGACTTCGAGTCGATACGCTCGCTCGTTCACAGAAATTTTGCACTTCCGAAGAAGAAAATACGTCTGTCACGAACGCCAAAACAGAAAAACTATATATATATATATATATATATATATATATATATATATATATACATATACATATATATATATCTACGTGTATTAATTACTCTCCCTTTTTATACCCATGACAAAACGTGTTGCTCGTCGAAACGGAGAAAACAATGGCCGACGCGGGAGATTCGAAACAAAAAAAAAAAAAAAAAAAAAAAAAAGAAAAAAAAAGCAAAGAAAAGAATAACAAAACTCGTCGATCCTCTCCGATCGAATTAAAACTCACGGGACACGGGACTCGAACTCATTGAAGATCTGTAGAACCGAAGAAGAGTGAAAAAAAATTGACGGGGTTTTTTTAGAACGAAAAAAAAAAATTAATAAATCGAACGTCGGTCGATGCGCGAGGGCGAGGGAAAAAAAAAAAAAAAAGAAGAGACAGAAAAGAAAGAGGAAAAAGAAAGCCGTGTCCACCTTCGATGTGCCGCGGATTCTTCCTAGATATATTTTAACACTTTTTTTTTTTTTTTAATGTTTTCACCACGAGATTATACGCGTCTATAATTTTCCTTAATCATCATCGAAATACCGACTAATTCTAAATCCATAATAATTCTACGTTGATTATTTTAGGTACATGTGCGCCGATTGTTCGGAATGTTCCCGCGATCGACGTCATTCCGTCTGTCATTTATGTACGTACGTATGCATGTACGTATGTATGCATGTATGTATGTATGTATGTATGTATATATATGTATATGCGCGTGCGCGTGTCCTCTCCGCGTGTGTTCCGGTGTATCGTTCCATTTCCCTATTTCGCTCTGTGTACTCGTATATTTGTATACATATATATGTGTGCTCGCGTAATCGTACATATAATACCATCCATTATCTACGTGATCTAATGTCCTCATTTATTTTTCTTGTACGTATGACGAAACAGATAAACCGTGAAGCTTAAGTCGATTCGTCATCACAACCCCTCGAACACTACTCACCCCCGTCCCCTCTGACGTTCTACCACCTTTCCGACGCTCGATCTTATCGTCCCTTAATGCGACCGCCGAATCGATTCCTAATAAACTTAACGCTAAATTCATTACGTACCATTTAAAGGTACACTTGCATCTGCTTAGCAGGTAGCCAAAAACAATATATATTTATATATATATATAATATTTATATTTATATTTATATATATATATATGTATATATAATATTTATATTAAGTAAAAGATTCGTTTAACATGCCAAAATGTGACCGTAACTATTTACACGTGCGCGGTATGTGTGTCGTGTGTACGTGCGTATTCACCATCAATTTTACTTTTTTTTTTTCTTCTTCTTTCGTCATTCCATTAATAATTAAATGTGTAGGTATCTCTCTCTCTCTCTCACAGTTTTTTTTTTCTTTTGAATCCTGTACTATCGCGTGTGTATGCGCGTATGGGACGACACGTAACACAATTTTTACTTCCCTCCTTTCTTTCTCACCACACGGATCTATTCCCGATCCCTTCCCTACTTTTTCCTCTATCGTCTAAAATCTAAGTCGTCTAATTTTCAGAGACCATCATAATCATCGGCCCCCTCCCCCTCATCATCCTCTTTCCCTCGGTCGAAATAATCAGTACCGCCCTTCAAACAAATATTTCGGCGACTCGCGCCCTGATTTTTGCATCTTTTTTCTTTCTCTTTTCTTTCTTTCCTTTTTTTTCTTTTTTGTTTTGTCTCCCATCCAATTCCTTTTCCTTTTCGTTTCTTCGATCGACCCACAGCCGAGATTGGAAATTTATGCGTCCGAACGCGCTCGCTTGCCGTACGTTTTTCTTTCTTTCTTTCTTTCATCATCTTCTTCTTCTTTCTCATTTTTTTTTCTTCTTATTTCTTTCTTTCTTTCTTTCCTTCTTTCATTCTAACTCCACGAAAAAAGAGAAGATTAATCGTTCCCTTCTTTCTATTTCTTTTTTTTTTTCTTTTCTTTTTTTCGAGTTTCCAATTTATTTTCGGTTTCGCGTAGATAACGTCGTATAAAAAAAGATGACCGATTTTCAAACATCCTTAATATACGATTACGCGGATAGCATAGTGTGTCGTATTTCTATGATTCATTCTTTTTTTTTTTTTTGTTTTCTTTTTCGTTTTTATATACGGCGAATCATTCGATCGCGTGTCTATGGTTTCTCTCTCTCATTTCTAACGTCGCTAAATCACGTACATTTACTGTAATCTCTTTCTCTCTCTCTCTCTCTCTCTCGTTCTCTCTGGTCCATTCACAAATTTACACACTCTCTTGCCCTCTCACGCTTACATATACATACACTCATAAACACACACACACACACATACAAATACACGCACTCACTCTCAATCACTCACACGCGCACTCGCCGTAAACGTAGAGACGCATGTATGATCGCTCTTATGTTTTTCTTTCTTTCTTCTTTACTATTGTTACATAGTTGTATTATACGCTTGGTAAAAAACGGGTCTATTATACGTAGAGATATATCATATATATATATATATATATATATATATATATATATATATATATATATATGTTATATATATGTATATATGTATCACGTGCGCCGTGGATCTCGAAACTCTTCTGGCAATCTCGAATTTCGTTAATCGAAAAATATATATGTATATTTATATATTTATATATATATATATATATATATATATATATATGTATCTATGTATGTGTATGTATATATTTAATTATGTATTCTCTCTCTCTCTCTCTCTCTCTCTCTCTCTC